>JAPDSC010007783.1:2451882-2474136 GCA_026290005.1 Latrodectus geometricus | reverse complement strand
GTGCCTAACCCGGGACCAACAACCTAAGAGTCAGGAACGCTAACCATTGAGCCATCAAACTGCCTGATGGATATATATAGTGCAATCAAATCTTGTTAAGCTAACCATATACCTATGATGCAGCTCATACATTGTTTTATTTAGTTATATTACAAGAAATATATTACATGTTTAACATGCTTTAAACTGAAGTTTTGACTGAGAAATTAAAAGAATGTTATTGCTTATATTAAATACATGAACACCAGTATTTTGAATGATAAAATTAATATAGTTTATTCCAAAGAAATAAAGATATTAGTCAATATTTTATGCGAATGAAAAAATATCTTTATATTTAGTCGAATATATAACTGATGTAATTTATACGTCATTTAATTAACTTTCTTAAATAGAATTAAAATTTTCTTAAATAGAATTTCAAGGAAAAGAAAAAATTCTTACAAACGGAAATGAAAGAATGACTCGTATCCCAAATTTAATGCGTAATTTCAATATCAATTTTGAGAGCAAGTAATAAATTTGTAATTTTTGAAATTGATATCAATTGAAAGCACTACGTTTCCAAATTTATAATTTTACTTTCATAAAAAAAGCTGTATTTGACTTTGATACAAGGTTATAAATATATAATCAGAGACTTGTAACAGAATGTATTTATTTTCACTTAAATTTAGTAGAGTGACTTTCCAGAAATTCGATTTTACTTTTTTAAGCATTATTCCTTATCAATCTTTTCAATAATACATTCTTTTGAAATTCTTTCTTGACAAAAAGTTTTATCCAAAGCTTTACCAATCGAATTTCGGAAAATCGATTGGAAAGCAATTTCAAATTTCTTTCACAATGAAGTTTAAACTACTTGTAAAACTAAATTTTCTGATGCTAAGAAAAATTTTGGATAACATTGTTTTATAAAATGCTATAGTCTCTCATTTTCGCTCTCATTTTCCCTTTGAATACTTTAAAACACTTCATAAAATTTAAAAAAATCCTTAATTATTTTAAGTTTTTCATAAATTTTCGAATGTTTTACATTTTATTACAGCTTTTACATAAAAAACGAGTTTTTTTTTGTTTTAACTCATTTGCATGGAATTGCAATTCTTAATAATTTGATAAATAATCTTCAATATGCCAATGTTTTATGATTAACTCGTTATAAAACTTTGTTGGCGTATCCTTGCATAAAATCTGATTTGACACGCATTTTTGTGTTAGTAACTACTATACAATTATAATAAATATACACAGTTTCTCAATGCATTACTTAATTAGTCACTACGTAAATTTAAAAAGGAAGTGTTTTGGATGTTTGTTTTCTTTCGGAATTATACTGAGTTACTTGTACTTCAAAGATTATATCTTAATTTAGAATAATAATTATAATTTCAAAATCATTTAATTATTCAAATAATCAACTGGGCAAATGAAAATGAAATAATTTGTGCTAATACTGTGATGCAGTTATTTAATTGGATGTTGTTATATTGTTGTTTCTCCATTAATTAAGAAATTTTTAACCGAACTACTGTGAGAAAAGTTTTCAATTAATAATTTCACAAAAAACTCTATCTGTAATGTACATTTTGTATTAGTCAGAATATATAAAACTATAATGCACCAAAAGTTAAGCAAAAAATTAAAAAACTGCTGAAAACTGAAAAAGAATGTTAGTAAAATGCATTAAGGTGGTTATAATTTTTATTACTAAATATGTAATTTAGAAACAGAAGAAAAAGTTATACACAAATATTATATTTAATTGTATCACCAGGATTATATAATTTTAATATTTGGGAAGGGAGGGAAACAATATATACATAAAAAATCTCAGCAAAGATTTAAATAATCTTCAACAACAATACAGGCTTTACAAAGATATCTCTTGCAGTCTATGATATTGTTATTAAATTCTATGAGCTAAAATGCCCATTATTGACGCAAGGCTGCTCTAATCTCAATTACCATTTGAAGAAAAGGTTGGAGGACAGAAACAGGCCTCCCAAGAGCATTCCCCACATGCTTAATGGGTTTAAGATCAGGAGAGCGTGAAGGCCATTACTTATGAACTATAGTTTCATTTTGAGGCATTGTTATATTAAGTAATCAATTGTGAAAGGCAGCATTATTTGCTTGCAAAATAAAGGTAACACCAATAGCATAAATAGAGAAAAATATGATCTAGTATATCGTTTCAACCTGTGAACATTGAGAGCTCCACGCTGTAACGGATAACTGGCAGCGCGTAAATGTCATTGCTTACAATTAATAAATATTCTTTAATATTCATATTCATATTTTTTACTGAATATTTTCAATTTATGGGAATAAATCGGAGCTAATATATTAAAATATATTGATATTTACTTATGCGTATTTAATAGTTTTACATTTTATTACAAATGGTGAAAAAGGAGGTAGGTTGAAAAAAGCAATTTTATTTTCTTTTTGAATTTAACTCAAAATAACTTCTACTCAGCTAGATATATCTAATCTAGATTGGTTGAAAGCTCCATTTTATAAAACAAATCTTTCTTTGAACAAAGAGGCATTTTTAGTTAGTTCCAAATCCTATAAACAAAGGCAGAAGAGCATAAAAACATATGGTTGCTCAGAGGAATAGGAAAAATATTGTTATGTTTGCTAAGTCTCTTTTTTTTTAACTATAATGTTATTTTCAACTATTTTAGGAGTAATTGCATTCAAGCCTTGTAAGCTACAGTTGTTAGAATATAAGTTTGATGAAGTAAAACACATATGTGTTAGTTTAAGCATTTTGATTTTATGGGCTCAAAAACGAATGCTTAGAAGTGTTATTAAGCATATAGTAATATTTGGAATGTAAATTTGACAATGTTAAAGTATTTTATCTTTTCATTATGCATGTAAACTTTAATATAAAGTTTGAAGAAATACATGTAACAAAATGTATAGTTTATATAGAAAAAATTAAATTGTTATTCAAAACCTTTGCATTAATAAATAAAAACTTTAATTTAATTCTAAAAAAGTATTTTTTCTTTAATCCACATTTTTTTCTTTAAATATATTAAAATACTTTAAGAAATACATTTGTGAATCATTTTATATTCTTCGCACTCATTCAAAACAAATGCGTAACTACAGTTAAATAGATTCATGCAGATACGATTGGTGACAGAATAGATTATCAGACTAATAAATCAGGTTTTACCAGAAACAACTGTACAGGTGCCGCCTACTCTGTCTAGTGGTCATTCCTGACTGCGGATAGGGAGGTCTGGGTTCGCATCCCAGTCGGGGCATGGATGTACTTTCTCTTTCTCTCTCTCCTGTCTTTGTCCTTTCCTTGTATGAATGGGTTGTGAATGGTTGCCTATCCTATAAACGGGTTCCTTTGGCATGTGTGTACTGAGGAAGTCGGACTCCACACCCAATTGCGGTTCAATTGAAAGAGTTGAGCAGCGCACCCATACTGCCAGCCTAACTGGCACTCAACAAAAAAAAAAAAAAACTGTACAGTTGATTAGTAACGTTAGTCACTTAATCTCACTTGGACATGGACGATGAAGGTGGACTGCCTACCCCCAAAGTGATTGTAAGGCTTGAGATGTCCGCTGCGTATAACTAACTCCATATTTATTTTAAAGATAATCACTACACAAAGCCCGAACGCGTGATGAGACATACGCAGAGAGAGTCACCATTACATGTGCGGGCTGAGGTATTGCGCCTTCTAGGGGGACTTTGCGGGAAGCTGGGCTGTATTCACGTACAGCTGGAGGGAAACCTAAAAAACCTCTAGCACCCACCCCGAGATGACTAGCAACGCTACTGCTGCTGCGAGCCGCAATTCGACCATTGATGATTGTCTTTAACATTGTTTTGCTGGATTTATAGTCTTCTTGGACAACCAAAGACGTCGTTTCACCAGCTTGTCACTGTAATTAGGGCATGGTGGTGACGCGGTTTGTCGTTACTAGCCATGTAGATGCAAAGTTCGCTCTGACAAGGGTGGCATGTACTCACGGCCCATGCAAGAACCAACTAGCGACAATGCCCCTCTCCGCTTTAAGAAAACCCATCAGGGAGCTTACTTTCTTTAAGTAAACATGGGTGTTACAATCCCGAGGTACTCCAGTGATCTGTCCTCTTTTTTCTTCTCTTCACTCCCCATATGCTTTTTCTCCCTTATTTCCCTCAAAGTGGTTGCCTCTTACGAAATTGAGGGCCCCTTTAAATAGCTGTCATGCTATGTCATTAGCTATCAACTTCTATTGGGGACTAAATCAGACACTTGTTTGCCGTGCGTGGATACCCATGTCCCTGGAAAGGAGGGTCAAGGTAATTAAGGCTCCAAAGACCAACACATTACTTTGGCCTCTGTACACGGGAGGTGTGTCCTCAGCACATCAATCGGCTTAGATAAAGCAATCGATACATCTGCTTGATAACTCGTTAAGAGTGGAGGCCATCACAGCGATGTACTGTTAGTGTATAGAACTTGGATGGCACTGGTACACCTGGTCTTCATCCCTTTGTTGGACTTGGTGGTGCCGTCAGGTCCTAAAATTTCCATTATTGACATGGAAAATAACAATAAGTCTTGTAATTTTAAAATAATGGTTCACAAGAATAAGATTTGCTTCATTTCAGACCCTTTAGAAGCACCATTTTTTATTTCTTTTAAATAATTTTTTAAAAATTTTAATTTAATTTTAAAGTTTTAAAATAGGGTGTTAAATAATTATTCTGTAATTGTGTAATGAGTTAAGTTATTATTATTGATACATGTTTCTAGTTATGAAATTGCATCACATAATGTTATGCTGAAACATCATGTTTGTTTTAATTTAATTTGTTTGTAATTAAACTGCGGTTAACTGAAATCTAACTAATTTCAGTTTATAATTAATTTAATGGAATTACTTCTTTAAATGCCCGCGTCATCAATTTCTAGTTTGTCTAACAATCTATTAAATCTGATTTATTTTGTAATTAGACAACAAGAAGTTTCACTCTCAGCTGAAAATAAGTTAATTAAAAGCTAACGATATCTAATTTTGTTCGGTGAGATAAAGACGTTTAAAAATCATTTATTCCATTAAGAGAAGAACAATTATGATCAGAGAAGTTTATACAATATTTTAATTTATATTAAAAAATTTCAACTCAAGATTTATCATATAAGAAAGGAAATCATAAAGTCATGTTATTTTTGTAAGATCATTATTACATTATTTGTAATCATATTATTACAAAATTCGGAATTTATAGATTCTTTGTAATTTTATTGTTTCTATTGTAATATAATCTGTATATACTTTAAATATTTCGTTAACACTATACTGGATATCTTTATTACATATTTTGATACTCATATATTTCTATTATATTAATTAATAAAATAATGCATTTCAAAGAAATAAGTATATCATCCTGCATTTATCGAGAATTTCATGTACTGTTATAAAGGTATTGAACAAAATGCTTTATTGCAATTACAAACTCTGTCATCCAGATAGAGGATTTAAGAATATTTTCACTTTATCCCTTGTGTTAATGTATCATACTTGTTAAAACATACATTTTTAATCAATCATATTGATAATAGAAAAACTTTTGAAATAGGATTTTGATATGTTAATCTAAATGTTTGAATTAGATATATCTCTTATGTGAACGGTATTTGCTGAAAGCCTTTACTATCAACTTATAATTAAACTTTTCAGATGCATAATTTTCTGTTTAATTAGTAAAGCGGAATAACAAAGTTATCAGGAAACAAATGCTTTTTTGCTGCCCTTTTCATACCTTTCCGGTAAATTGTACATTTTCCATTAATTTTTCTTTATCAAAAATTTTAAATAAAAGAAAAGTCATAAGTACAAAACATTTTGTTTGATATGATGATATAAATTCTTTTTTGACAAATGAGTGGTTGTATACACATTTTAGATTAAATATAAAGCAAATTTCAGTCATATATTTGTCAGAAAGCTAATTACAGAAGTTATTATAAAAGAGCTAATTACTGTTAATTTCTAAAGATTCTAATTTCTGTTTACTTCTATGCTGTTGTCTCTTTGTGACTGATACTTGTGATTAAATTTGTCTTTCTTTCGTGAGTTTAAAATCATATTGGTGGAAAAGTTTATTTTCCTTTCATTTTTTAACAATTTTTCAATAAAGGATTGATATTTGGGAATCATTCTAACTTGATTATTTCCAGAGTGGATACATCTTTACAGGAATCTCAATTCTCTCCCTCTCAAACTTAGATAATAAGACTGAAAGAACAATGTATGGTTCCAGGTATGTCAAGCAATCCACACAAAAATTTTAAAAAATGCATATAATTGCCTTTAAATCATTTCTTATATTTATTGAAACATTTAATTTTGAAATTTTTTATTTAATTTCGTTTTCATTTTGATTTTATCTAGACTAGTTAACTAAGACCGGTTCTATATGACTTGATAAAATTCAGGATACGTTATTTAAGAAACACAGAAATTACTTATTTTGAATATGCTGCTTATAAAAATAGGTATTACTTCAAGGGTGAAAACTCAATTTGTGCATGAAATTTATAATTTAAATACGAGAAAATGGAAAATTTTATCAAAATTAAACTAGATAAACTATCGTCAAATCTGTAATTATTTATTGCATAGTCAATTATTTGTAATAAAATGTTAGATTTATTGCTAATAAGAAGTAGAATAATTTCTATTTTCAAATTTTTACTTAAAGTTTATTTCCAAAATAATAATTATTTGTGAAATTGTTTAAAAAAAATATCAAAGCAACAAATTCAAATAACTATAAAAGTAAAAGAAATGTTTAAACAATTCTAGTAAATTTATTTATTTAGAATTTTTAACTATATACATGTTAACTTAATGATTTTAAAATTTTTGTCTAGAAAAATATTAGTCATGAGACGTAAATGTTAAAAATTAATTTGCTTATAACTTTCATAGATTTATTTTTATGAAATGTATGCCCTCTAATATTTTTTAACAGAAGTTTTCAAATTTAAATTGAGTATCTTTTTATTTTTCACGTTCCTTTTTTAAATTGTTTGCTATTAACTGTGTGTCTGCGTGTTTTTTTTAGTGTTTCATTCAAGTTAACTAACATTCTATAAAATACTATGATATTTAAAGATAACATGGAAGTATTTTATTTTTGTACTTTGACAGAAAATCATTTAACTTTCAAAAATTAACATTTAAGTTTCAAAAATTAAGTTAATGCCATTTTAATGAGCTCTTGGGAGCAAATCGTTTTCCTTTAAAAGTTCTCAATTTATTCCAAACTTCATTTGCGACTTATTGATTACCTAGTAAGCAAACTTCAAAAACTGATCCATGTTTCTTTAGTTTTGAAGGAAGGAATCTACTTTTGCATTATAATATTTCCGAGGGAAACTGGCGTAAAATTCTTTGCTTTAAAAAACTCTCCCCATCCAAGTTTCTTTGAACATATAAAAACGTGTTATGGTGATTTATTAAAGAGCATAATTTGTAGATAATTGCTAAAATATTTTTACTTAAAATTAAGTATTTTACTTGAATATTTTAGAATGTTCAGGAATAAAATATATTATACTCTTAGTTGTGAATTAAATGCCACGCATATGTAATGATAAATTTATCATGGGTATAACACTTTCATTTTCCGCAACTGCCAAGGAAGATATATTGATTAGAATTATAAAATTTAAAGAAAATATTTTTAATACATTTTTCCTTTCTTTAAATTAAAATTTTTTCGGTTTCTTTTAAAAGCAACAATAATGTTACTTTTTAAAATTCAAATTATATTCTATTGCTATAATATTGTTCTCCATTGGAATTAAATGATTATAGAAAGAAGACACATGAAAATATATGTATATTCTAACCAAAGTATCACACAATGATTTTTTTCATTTTTAATGGGGAGAAAATATCTGAATTTTGAAAGAAATATTCAGTTAAAACATCTTTTGGTAACAGAAAAGTAGACTTCATCCTTGCACACATGCTATTTATTTATCAATATTTTCTAGCAATTGGTAATTTAACTTCTAGTCTTACTTTAATTAGAATGAAGGTTTTATAAAAAGTACATTATAAACAGCATATTAGTAATCAAATATATCAGATATTCTTTGTACAAAGTAAAATTTTACATGTAAATGAGAAGTAACTCTCGCATATTCAGAATTTCTAAAAATGGTGAATACGTGAGAACGGTTCTTCTGATTCTTGTATAGGAGCAAAACAAGGTTGTGTAAACTCCATTTCTGAGGAGTTTTCACAGAACATTTTAAATATGTATTTCATTTTAAGAAAGCACAGATGTTAACATCTATGGAAAGACTCGTTCATGACTTTTAAAATATTGCTGACAAGCAATGTAATACATTCCATAATTTGGTCTGAAACTTTATGATAAATATGAATTCATATATAAGAGCCAATGAACTGAATTCAGTGTTGGTAAAGCATCGCCTCAGGGAGTTGAATTTCTTTAAGTAAACACGAGTATCACAATCAAGAGAAACCCCAGTGATCTGTCCTCTTTTTTTTCTTCCCTTCTGAATTCTGCACATTCAAGGGTTTACTTTTCTTAAGTAAACACGGGTGTCAAAATTTCGAGGAAATCTAGTGATGTGTCCTCTACTTTCTTTTCTTCTCTCTTCTTCTATTTCGTCTGCTACTATTTCTCCCCTAAGGGGGTTTACTTTCTTTAAGTAAACACGGGTGTCACAATCCCGAGGTACCCCAGTGATCTGTCTTCTTTCTTTTTCCTCTCTTCTCTCCCCTTCTGCTTTTTCTGCTTTTTCTCCATCATTGTGGTTGCCTCTGATGAGGTTGAGGGCTCTCCTTGAGGAGTTGTCACCGCTCTGTTGCCATTAGCTTCTCTTGGGGACTAAACCACCTACGTGTTTGCCGTGTGTGGAGATCCATATTCCTGGAAAAGAGAGTCCTGGTAATTGAGGCTCCCAGAGACCAACACATTACTTTGGCCTCTGCTTCAGGTAAACGGAAGGTGTGCTATGGTCCTCAGCACATCAATCGGCCTTATGGATCAAGCGATTGGTACATCTTCTGGATGACTTGTTATGGGTGGAGGCTGTCGCCACTCTGTTGCTATTATGTACTGTGAGCGTATAGGACTTGGGTAGCATTGTTGCAGCTGGTCTGCTACCCATTGTTGGACGCGATGGAGGGTGGTGCGGTCAGGTCCCGAAATTTTATTTTAGTTAAATGGAGAGAGAAATATTTCTTCTCTCCCACGGGAGTGACTTGGACAAAATGAAAATATAAAATTTATGTAATCAAGAGAGAGGAGTGTTCCTTTGAAAAAGTTTCCCCCTTTCTAATACATAAATGAATATCGGCATTAATCGGAAAATAAGAGATATCAGTCAGTTACGTTCAGGAGATTTATTGCTGGTGGGTGAAAAACAAGCAGCAATGCTAAATAACCATCCTGCTCCATTTTCACTGCTGAAGGTACGGCAATTTATCAAGCCCTGCTGCTCGTGAATACAGAAAATTACCATAAAATTTGCATGTATACTGACAGTTAGAGTTTATTAGAAGCGTTGAGAAACTCCAATAATTGTCATCCTTTTGTGTCCAAGATTTTCGGAGCATAGGATTACCTTGCTGGCAAGGGCTATTAAATCATTTTCTGTTGGATCCCAGGTCTTGTAGGTCTAAAGGGAAATAAAAAAGGCAGATGCAGCCGCTAAAGCTGCATCGTCTTTACTCCATTCACCTGTCCCTCTCTTCGACTTGAGAAGGGTTGTAAAAAGATTTGTAAATTTTCTCTCGCAGGAGTTATGGAGTATGCAGGTCTGAAACAAACTGCGTGCCATCTTCCCATACCTCATTCCATCATCAGTTTTACAGTTACGAAGAGCAGATGTTAGATTGATTTGCCATCGTATTAGACACACATGTTTCACACACAGTCATTTGTTTCTGAGAGAATTAAATCCCTCGTGTGAGGTGTGTCTGATGAATAATATTCAGTACATCATATTTTAATTTCATATCATGATTTTAACAGCCAACGTTTACACTTTTTCTATACTCATTTCTTAACATTATTTGATTTGTTGTTGAACCAACCCAAAGGAACTTATTTGCCTCTTTAAGGTCAATATTTTTTAAAAATTTTATTTAGTTTATGTTTTACATTTAATTATTGTAAATATATATACATAGTTAGATTATTATATTATTATATACAAAGATTTTTGTTTTTTAATTGATTTTAATTTTTTTGTTTAAAAATAAATAAATACCAAATAAAAATTTTAGTTTTGATGCAGCATGTTCATTTTTGGACCTTGTGTCAAAAAACCCGAACAACCAATCTAAAAAAAAAATATGTTGACGAGCAAGGTAAAGTTCAAATGATTGATATCGAAATGAGAGCACTGTTTCGGAAGGATTCAGTGCATAGTGGAAAGCAAAAAATTTAAGGAAAAATCCGTGTTTTAAAATGCAGTTCAAGGCATGATGTAGAAACTTATTTTGCAGATGAACCAGTGATTAGCAATTGCAACTGTAGCAATTTGGTAGTTGAACTATTGCATTTATCAATTTTTCAGCAACAATTGTTCTATTTATTTGAACATTCATCATTTTTATTGATTACACATTAAATAACTTTCTGTTTCAGTTTTATAAATCTTTGTGTTGAAACATCAACATTAAGGGTGCATGTATATTAAACAAAATCAAAAGAGTATCTATGTAAAATTCTTGTTATATTTGTAGGTGGCTAATGCAATTAAAAGTAGTTAATATAAAAAACAAGCTCTTATTATAAATGTAAACCTTAAGAGATAATAGAAGCAAAATATTGTACAAAATAACAATAATTTGGACATTTATTTGAATTTCATACATAAAATCGAAATATAAACAATTGCTTCGAAGTAAAAGTACAAATTTTGTTAGTTTGATATGTAAGTGTTTCGCGAGCTTAGGTGAATCTAGTAGAAGAACAGACTTTATAAGCGTGTCAGGTAATATCCAAATTTTTTCCACAAGCATGCCTCATCGATTTTGCTGTAATTATTTTGCAGCAGTTACTTACATTGAAATTCAGGTAATCGAATTAAAAACTATCAATGTTTAAATAAGAGAATAAGACTAGATACAGCTAATTTAATACGAAATTTGCAATATTGCTTATAATAATATTTATACTTCTCATGCAATTACTAATTCTCGTACTGTAATCTTGTTTAATTTATCATCTTACACCAGCATCATAAGTAAATTCACATTGCTATCAATTAAACGTGCAGCATCAGTAGGAAAAGATCTTAAGAACGTCAAAATCAAATGAAAAAAAAGGAGAGATATACAGATACAGAGATATAAGTACTTCAGCTTATTTGGATGAAGCAGGAGGAACAAACGGTAACTGAAACTTTGCATAATGGAACATTTATGCCATATATTTCTCATTCAGAAATTGCTTATTTGGGGTCATATGGAACTGCATGCAGGATATCAATGCTCTCCTATGATCAATACCCTATAAGACAGACATATTGTGATTTCGTTCTTTTAAAACCATGCTCTCACATCATGGACAATTAATCTGGAAATGAGCTTGTTTGCAGCATATCCACTCGTACAGTATGACAAAATTTCGATGCCACAGGTGAACAGCCTGTTTGCGTATCGAGTGTAAGGCTGTAGTGTGAATCTTTTCAAATGAATCTAGAATATAAGTGTTTCAAATTAACATAGAATATACAGAACATTTATATTCCGATATCCTATACGTATATAGAACAATATATTTCGATATCCTATACGTATTCTAAAAATCCTGAAGTGTGCATCTTTACTTTTCTAACATTGCGATAGATATTTAAGACAAAAGTTTTGAAGAAACTGCCTTTTGAATCCCATTTTTTCTCAACATTTTCTTAAAAGAGCTATTGATTTCTAAGTGTCAACTCCCTTTGCTCCAACATGTGGGTTTGTTTGCTTAATGACCAAAAATTTGTGTTATGTTTACAGAGAACCATCCTGATGCTCATACAAGATAAGCCCATATAAGCTCAGAAGCATCTCAAATATTAACAAAATGAGTGGAATAACCTTTTCTGCAATTCCCTTTTCATATATAACCTGTAATAGGTGGAGTCTCATGTAGAGAAAACACGGTACTTGAAATAATCCTGTATTTGTGCACGAAAGTGTCCAATTTTTGAGAAACAAAGTTGTGGTATAGGCTGGTATCCCTCTCTAGTACAGTACAGTTCTGTACATAGCAGCAGTAGCCCAATAATGACACTGTGATGATGGAATGGGATTCTCTCTGACGTATTATAGTTTTTTACTCTTCAGCAATTGGTAATAAATTAGTTCTCGTGAGTGTTAACAGCGGCTGCATTGTTCTTAGCTAGAGGGCAATTTAATTTTCAACGAAAGACTCTTTTGAATAGATTTACCACAATATTAATCTTTAAACTGTTTTACCTTCCTTCTGCCATAAAAGCTCGCTTCTGTAGGAGTAAGAGGGAATACATCATATTCTCATTGAAATCTCCATGATAAACCTTCATCCTCGACATTGTTTTCAGTCAGAAGAAATGCAATTCATTGAAATATAATTTATCCGATAAATTAATTTTTGTTTGTATAATATGCACAAATTGGGAATTTTTGCTTAAGAAAAAATATTGTAATGAAAATTTAATTATTATTTTATTTTGTTAATCATTTTCTTTTCTCATATTTTACAACATTTGTGCATCATGTATCATTCAACCAAGCATTTCCTCATTTGCAGTTTATATCCAAATCAAAGTCCCAAATCGTTTTGAGATGTGTATCTTAATTTTTGGCAGATTTGAAGAAATAAAAATCCTTCTTACTTTAAAATGGTTAATCATTCTCATTTATTTATCTTATTTGAATTTAAAATTAGGAGTTCATGCGCTGTTTATAATTTAAATCCTTTCTGATCAGAATATCTATAACCAAGAGCTTGAAAATGCATCAATAAAATTTAATTTGACATATTTCGAACTAAACTTAAAACCATATAATTTATAACTGTGCATTTAGAACATATTTTTAAATTTCTTTTAGTACTAGCTCCACTCAACAAAACGAAATCCCATTTATTATGTCTAGACAGGTTGTTTCACAAAGAATTTTCAATAAAGATATCTTAGAAAAATGGCTTATTTCTTTGGAATCGAAATTGTTACAATGCATCCCTGCCTTACTTCAAAAGATTAACTAAAAATATAGAATTTTAAGGGATATATTTGAAAAAAATTACTCAGAGTGGTTTGAATGGAAAGTAAATAGTAAAAAATATGCAATCTGCTACAAAATAGTTTGTCCCTTAAAAAAGTTTACTTAGGCATAAAAGTTAGGAAAATTTTTTATTTTCCTGTGGAGGTAAAACATAGAATATCGTAGTCCCTTGAGAAGTCATTATTTTACACAGAATTTTAATTTTGGGAACTAAAATATAGTTTTTAGTATTTTAACTATTATCAGAAATATTCTATATGTTTAACAGTTTACAAGTTGTGTGGAATATACAGCCAAATGTTAATGGCATATTTTTATCAGAATACTATTTTATTTCTATTTTCTAGAAGAGGTTCTTCAATAGTAATCGAAAGAGAAATCTTTATTTATGATTTGCAAATTTTTTAGTAAAATGAACATTCAATACTAATTACCTTTTAGATATAGCCTTAATTTCACACAACAAGTATCATAGTGAAGGAAGTTAATTTGTATAAACCTTTATAAAATATTTCCGAATTTCTTTTTGTGGCTTAAATTAAAAAGTAATAACTTAAAAGGATTTGTTTTTATTGGATTAGTAAATAGAAAAAGGAATTTCAGATCTATATTGGATTTTGAATTATTGTAATTTCCTTTTTTTTTTTATAATGTATGCAATTATAGTGCATCTCTCTGTCTGAACTTGCAGCATAATTCAGGTCTTCAGTTTAACAGATCACGGATTCAACTGCCACCACGGACATGAAAATATCTCCGTACTTTTTCTGAAGAATTAGCAGATTTTTTTCACTTTTTTGAGTAAATACAGTTACAAATTAATTTTGCAAATTATTTGTAATTAATGATAAACTTATTTAAAATTTTTTGAATACTTATAATTGTAAGATTTTACTTCCATTCAAACTTATAAAGCTGTTAGAAAAATTTTAAATGCTCTATTTGATAAATCTTTAGCACAGATGATCCACAAAATACAAAAATGTTATGTTTTAAGCAGTAAAATTTTTAATATTCTTTTATTTATTCTTTTTTTCATTTCCCTTGATCAATTCTATGTTCTTTAACCATTAGTTTTGCTTAGAGCTTCCACAATGGTCATCTTTTGCACACAGGAGTTAACTTCACTAGGACCTCTATTATTTAATGGGGAATCCAATTGGATACTAAACAATAAAATGTGTCTGTGATAAGAGATAAATCTTGAATGTTTAGTTAGTTATTAATTTTATTTAAAAGAACAACACATGTAATTATATTATTATAAAAGTTGTTGTATTCTGATGTAATAGATTATCAAGTTGTTTTCTTGGATCTTATTTACAGAACACAATGTTGGTTTGCCATTTATATAACCAATTATAAACATAATATAAATCAGAATGGACTTCATTAAAAGTATTATTGCATATAATTATATTTGTATATAATAGAAATCTTTACATATAAATAAGAGAACTATTATTTTCTGTAAGTACTGAAAAAAAGAGTGAAAAGTTTTTCCTTACTTTTTCGTTCTGGTTAAGAAACAAATTATACAAATGCTACAAATTATAATTACAGTTTTTTCTGAGAAGTCCGAAATTATTTTATCATTAAGAAAAAATTCATCTTATTTCTTAAAAGTAATGATTCACCCCAAAAAGTGTAAAATTAGGTAAAGAGAAAAGAAAAATATTTCACACACATGATTTTAATTTTGAAATTTTTCTAAATGAAATATTTGACAAAGTTATTATTTTCCATCTCCTTAAACATTATATAACTTCATAAATTCTTGTAATGAATGCACAACGCAAATAATTCATACTTCTTTGTTTGAACTTTAAATAAAAGTATGACCATTCTACTGAATAAAAACAGGAAATAATATAATTTTAAAAGATTTATCTTAAAAAAATGTGTATTTGTATCAACATGAAATATAAAATTTGGTAAAAATATTTAATGTGTCAGTAAAATAGAAAACAAAAAAAGGAAGAATTTGGCAATACCAGAAAAGAGTTTTGCTAATTTGTATATAAAATTAAATAATGATTTATGCATTGAAAAAGAGCTCTTCTTTCATCTATCTTTGTGAAAAGAAACTCAAAATATTTTTAAGCGAATTTGTTACTTTACGTGTTTAAGCTTGTTATTATACCCCATTACTTAGCAGAAAACTTATGCCTTATTAGATAATGTACTTTGCGAATAACACTCTCGTTCTCTCTTTCTCTCTCAAGATGTTACTTTACAGTTTTTCTAACTTTATATAACATTAAATATGTTGTACAACAGAAGTATCATTTTCTCTCTTTTTTGTCAACGTCCAGAAATGAAATCAAGAGAAATTATGAAACAAAAATTTTCAACGAAATTCAGTTAAAAGCTCTCAAATATATCACTAGGAATTTACTCATATAAGAAACACTTAAAGCCTCTTTTTATGTACATTTACTATCTTTAAATTATATGCTCAGATAAAAAAAAAAAAAAAAAACTTTACTCTTTTATATATATAAACTATGCTGAAAAATGCAAGTTTATGAAACAAATTTTCGGCTAGTACAGTTGTACGGCTTGTGCAGAACTACAGGAATTTAAATAGATCAAATTATATAACTTCTTGATTCCATTTTTTTTTCGAAATTAGTTTTTAAAATAAAATTAAAAGCAGATATATATTAGTAAAATTGATGTTAGCTTTCAAAGTACAGATTTTGTGAACTTCAAATGCAAATTTTGCGTAATTAAGATGAATATCAAATTTGAAATTTAGTATTTAGTGTCAAAAACTAAATTTAGAATATTTTTCATGGTCAAAGTCATATAAAAAATTATATATATATATATATATATATATATATATATATATATATTCAATTAACTTTTTGTATAATTTACATATTTAATAAACAATTTCATAATGTATTGAAAATTGCTTAAAAATATGGATTTTTTATGAATTTTTCAGAAAATTTCAGGAAAAAATTATTCTATTGTTTATTAATTTGAGAGCTTGTGATACTTTAATAAGTTTTTGCGAACTTTGTATAGGACTTGAGAGATTTTCGTGAGATAAGAAAGCAGCTTTCGTGGAGTTTTGTAATGAATTGAAATGAACATTCGAAAAGCTTGTAAATAATTTATACAATTTATTGTAAATTTGGTAAAACATTCTCAAACAGTCAAATTGTATCGGAGGAAAATATTTCCAGAAATAAATTCAAGAAAAATTCACATCCCTAAAAATAAATATAGTTTGGTTGGTAAATTCTCTTTTAAAATTATATATTTAAAATAATAAGCTGATTTGTTAAGGAATATATTAGTCTTGTTTAGGTACTGGGTGGTTGTAATGCTAATAAATAATTATAATTTAAATTATCCTGAGAACTAACTGGTTTTCATAATAATTTAAATAAAACTGGCGTGTAATTACTGTTAGGTAATATGATGTCAGAGGGCGACTAAGAAAAAATCAGAAAAAGACCAGTGTGTTTTAGCTTACATGATAGAACAAAGATTTATTCCAGAAATTTGAAAGACAGTGGTGTAAATTAAGTGAGGGTAGAGGCTAGAGCATAGAAAGAAACGTAACTTTTTATCCTTTGACTAAAAAAAATGTTATAAGAACTTTTTTTTTATTTCCAATGGTGAGCACCCTTGAGCAAATAAGTACATTAGCCCATTTGCCACAACAAGGCCAGAAACTGCTACTCATTTTATCGTTACCCGTTGGGCACCCGTGAACTAAGTCACGGAGATACGAGTAGTATCGCCCACGCCATACCACCACAAACCCGTTTATAGGGCGGGCCACATTAATCCATCATCTGAGGAAAGGACAAGACCCACAGAGAGAGAAAGAGAAAGTACATCCATGCCCAAACCGGGATTCGAACCCAGGTCCTCCTCATCCGTAATCAGTTACGCTAACAACTAGACGGGTTGGGAGGCTGTTGTAAGAGCTAAATCTACCGATAAATGCTCGGCTAATAGATGAAAGTCTATCTGGAACAATACGCTACTTCAATATCTGAAAATGATGTATGTATATGAAAGCTCTTCAAAGTTTTCATGACAAAGAATATTGATTTTTACGTAACATTGGGAGATTATTACGTGAATCCAATGAGCATGAGCTCATGCCAATTGCGTCCACTCAAAGATTCGTTGCGGACACAAGCAGAATGACCATCTCGCAGTATTAATAGAATCCCGGGAGGCTTCTTTTAAAGATGGGATAATGAAAAAGTGTATAACTTTAAGAGATCTTAACAGTCTGTAAGACAGTAACCGTGATGAGTTTTACAAAGCATATTAGTTTGGATGTTACGAAGGGCCACGGAGTATGCTCTTAAGAGATTATATAGATCTTAACAATTTGTAAGACAATGAGTGAAAATAGAGGTATATGCTTTGAAATGTTACTCAATAAATTATTTTAGCATAAGAATGTTTTCAATGGACAGAAACTTTCTTATATTATTTACATTCGGATCTTTTCATTGTTTGATCTTGTATATATCTGGAATACTTTTAAAAAGATCACTTAAATAATTGCGACTGTCAGCATCATCATTAAAAGCATTATTATAAACATTCTTGCCTTTGATTTGGAATCAAAGATAATCAAAGTGTTGTTTATTTTGCTTATAATTCTTCCTATTTCTTCAGCCGTTGAATGTTTGCAAACATATTTGTCCAGCAAACTATTCCATTTCATTATTGCAATCATGTGATTTCAACCAATGTGATTTTGCAGTATTGTGGAAAAATAAAATATATATTCCTGTTAGCAGTTGAATTTCGATGAATTTTATACAAAAACAACATTCAAATGCAATTTTTTGTAAACTATATGCAATAGTTTCCTCTTTAATTCACATTATAGCCTTCAGTAGCCTAAATGCTTCACATAATTGCATTGAAAACTCTTCTTTTTGGAAATTACAGTTCTATCTGACATACAAATTTCAGGTCCTGAGCGAGAAGTTTTTGTGATATTTTACTAGTAATAGCCAATAGTGTATTAGGAAGATAAATAATCTTTTTATTATAAGTACTTACTATAATGATGACATATTTCATATATTGAAAAATGGTACATCAGTAAAACACATTGAACAGCAGGTGCTTCCTTTAAATCTACTAGAAATCATTCTTCTATAACAGATGAGGAGGAAATTTTATATTAACCAGAAAGAATGAATATGAGTAATATATTTAAAAAAAAAAAACCCATACCGAGATTTCATATAATTTTTTCAAATATTATACTTCGTTAAAAGATGAAAAAAATTATATCATAGATTACATAATTTTAAATATTGTGATACAAGGATTTTCAAAAATAAGTTCTGGATAATAAAAATTAGAAGCTTTGTGAAATCTAAGCACATTCTTACTCTAAAAATTACTCTACATAATTTTGAATGTAGATAGCAGAAAGTTTAGAGACAGATAACTTAATCACTTAATGACCTAGTAATCTAGTGAGTCACTCATAAAGGTAAATTATAGAAAATAGAAAACCATTTTTTTTAAAATACACTAAAAATGTATGGTAACGTGAACTTAAACACAATGCATATCTATTTTTATTTCAATTCACTTTCTCATGGCTGTAAAAAATATTCAATTTACGTTTGTTTTCAAATTTTTGTAACTGATAGGTTTCTCGAAATTTTAGCTGATGTTACAAAATTGACATGGTAGTTATACATTTATAAAATATTTTATAAACATAAATTATCTAAAATATTGTATCGAAAAACATTTTAGGGTTCAAAAAATGTTTCTTCTAATTTAAAAAAGTAAACTTCTAATTTTCTAAGAAAAGCTCCTGGTGCAAAGACTAAAGCCATGAAGGCTTACAGATTAAGATCTTCAAAAAAGGGCTCACACAAGCCTTCCTAATGCACCTGTAAAGCCATGATCATGGAGGCTGATGTTGTATCTCTTCATTCCTCGGACGATGATATGTCGTTTGGGGAGTTAACAGAAGCTCCGCCCTACAGCTCCAAGAAAGTAGCTTTCCAGTTAAAATAATAACTTCCTTTATTTCTTGGAACTGCAATGGTTTGCGCTCTCATTTAGATGACATCAAGTTAATAATTTCAGCACCCAACCCCGCATGTTTGGCACTTTAGGAAACCTTGCAGAAGTTTACCAATATTATATCCATGCGCGGGTTTACTTGCTTTAGAAAAGACAGTGGTTACAATGCAGTGCCTGGTGGTGTTTGCATATTAACATCAAATAAATTCCCCAGCACTGCCCAATCAATCAATACGATTTTACAGGCTGTATCTGTGAGAATTTACGTTATATGTCTGATAATAGTCTGTAGTTTATATTTACCACCACATAATGTCATCCTTTAAGAGGAACTAGATGAATTAGTTGATCATCTAACTGTACCTTTCTTATTGTGACTTTAACTGCCACAATTCATTGTGGGGAAGTAATGATATAAATTCTCGTGGTCAGCAGATAGAGCTGTTCATTTCTGACAATATACTCTGTCTGCCTAATACCAACGAGAAAACATATTTCCACTCATCCTTAAGAATATTTCATTCTCTAGATCTGTCCATATGTTTCTCTCACTTCTTCCATTGTTACATTTTCCTGTGGAGAAGGATCTATATAACAGCGAGCATTTTCCACTCGTCATCTCCCTGACTGGAAGTAGTAGTGTCAGCAACGTGTACCTACTTATGTGCACAGTCGGGCAGATTAAACGTTATTTACACAATTGGCAGTAGTTGACGATACAATGGTCATGATCAGAAATATAAATTAGGCCGTTCAAAGGGTCACTGTAACAATTATATGTGCACCGGATATTACAATTCCTAAAAGTTTTTCCTAAACACACAGGTGGTACAAACCTTGGGGGAATGAAGAAAGTCAAATTACTTAGAAGAAACCATGTTGTTACAAAAAAATTACTTTTTCCATATCTAACCACATTATCCGTTTTACAGTGCGGCTGTCTGTCTGACTCGCCTTCGTATAGGACAAACACGTTTCAAACAGAGGAATTTGTTTCTGCGCGAATTAAAATTTCGTGCAAAGATTTTAACAAGGAACGTTTACATTTTTTTAATACCTATTTCTTAACATTATTTCATTTGTTTGGGGAACCACCCCACAGAAAAGTATTTGCCTTTTTAAGGGCAATATTTTTTTAAATTTTATTTAATTTATGCTTTACATTTCATATTTGTAAATATATATACAATTAGATTTTAATAATATTATATAAAAAGATTTTTGTTATTTAAATGATTTTAATGTTGCTAGGTTTAAAAAAAATACATGTAAAATAAAAATTTTAGACTTGGTTAAGCATGTCTGTTTTCGGATTTTGTGCCATAAAACTAAACCAACCAACGACATTGTCCATCACTCTGCCCCGAGCTTATGTTTTGTCGCATTCCGCACTTCACTCGTCCAGACTCAATACATGATATGCTCGTCTGTTACCACTAGACCTGAGACGAATGCAGTTGTCTCTCAATTTTTACGCTAATGCTATGGCTATCCCTTGTTATCTTCTACGTTCCATGATTCATAGTGCCTCTCTAAAGAGATTTTATTATACTCTCTTGCACAGATAGAATGAACATTCCATCTTTTTTCACACAAGTAAAGACGCATTGATTATTTACCAATCTGTGTGATTTGCGCATTAAGTCACCTAATCACATTACTCATCCGCCTTTGTATAATCAAACACTTATTTTTATTCATTGTTTTGCTCATTATGTAACAGCTTTTTTCTTCTCATCACTGTGAGAATGAATAATACAATACTGTATTCACAGATGGTTTTATATTTTACTTAATGATCTATATGATTTGCGGATTGATTCACATAATCACTTTGGTCATCCACCTTGGTATAACCTGACATTTACTTTTATTGATTCCTTTGCTCATTATGTAAAATCTGATACAACATTTGCCTTTCAATAGCTATTTTATTCTCCTCTCTGTCAGTACCAATCTTACAAACCTGTATTCACAGATGGATCTCAGTCAGCAGGACATGTTGGCTGTAGTATTTTTATTAATAATGCAGCTTATAGTTACAGCCCACATTCGCCCTGTTCCATTTTTACTGCTGAAGGAACAGCTATTTACCTCTTACTTCAGCATCTGAATACAGATGACTATCGTCAATTTTGTATATACATTGACATTATGAGTGTTTTGGAAGCCATGAGAGGCAATTTTTAATAGTCACCCTGTTGTGTCCAGGATTTAAAGAGCATTGGAATCTCTTCCTGGCAAGTATTACAAAATTTGATTATGCTGGGTACTTTTTAAAGGTGATTGGTTTTCTTAAATTTATTTAAATTTTATGACTTCAATTTATTGAATTTTATTTTAACTTTCATTTTACTTTTTTACTTACCTCGATTTTAAGGGAAATATATACATTTATTTTTGATTTCCACTGTTTAACGTTGAGTCTGGGTTTTTTTTATAAAGGTTTTTTTTAAAATTTAGTTTTTCAGAGCAGCTTTTCTTTTTTGGATCTTGCGCCACAAAAGCCAACCAACCAATAATTTTAAATCCATACTTCGAAATACGAAGATAAGATTAATCTTAAACTAAATATATTTTATTATATGCCTTATAATTTGTGAATCTTAGGTGAATTTTATGTAGTAGAATTGAAATGTTCCAAAATAAGTATTCCACAAATAACCAAAAACACCACCTATTCATGAGACGTTATAGTAATTAACAGTACATGTTTTCTAGTTCAAAGCAATTTTACACTAAATCAGTGATTCTTATAAGATCAAGAAATATATTTTGCTTACTTAGAGTTCTATTACCTTTTAAATTCGTGGCTAAGAGATTGAAAAATATAATTCTATTTATATTTATTGCTATCCCTTTATATAGTATTTTCCAATATATATATATATATATATATATATATATATATATATATATATAT
>JAPDSC010007783.1:2431368-2451482 GCA_026290005.1 Latrodectus geometricus | reverse complement strand
ATATATATATATATATATATATATATATATATATATATATATATATTAACTATCCCAGATATTTTAATGCCTTTTTTCTTTTTCAAAATGGAATAGAAATCAAAAATGGTTTTCTTTTTTCATTCTTACAAAAATAGATAAATTTATACGTTGATTATTTTCTTTTGCTCCGAAAAGAGATTTCAACTATTGGTATATTCTGTTAAATAATTAAATGGTACAGAATCATTGGGATTTTCTTAATTAATTACATATATATATATATATATATACATATATATATATATATATATTTAAAGACAAATGGAGATAAGCAATTGAATATTATTTTTTACATTTTTTAATAAAATAAGCCTATTTTAGTTTAAGATTAATTAGTTTATTTATTTTGATGCCTTTTTCAAAGATAATTTCAGATAAAAATTTTGGCTACATTAAAAAATTTAATTCAAAGCTTTCAGAAATTATGTATTTTAATCCCATGATTAATATGGAGAATCACAAATTTCTTAAAATTCAACTTAGTAAATTCAAGTCAAAAAGAAGGTACAATGTATAAATGACGTTATTTTATATGAAAGATCTCATTTCCTTCTTTCTAATATTTCTTATTATTTTTGAAGGATTTTTTACTATTCTTGAACGATTTAACCATTCAAATATAATAAAAATGTATTTTTAAGAAATCTAAATGAGAACATTTTACTGAGCTAAATTCTCAAATTAGATTCAAATTTTAAATCAGTTGATTAGATTCAAATTTTGAATCATTTTTAATGATTCCTAAGTTGACAGAAATCATTAAATACATAGAAGAAGAAAGGAAGATTATTTTAGAAAAATTAATAGTGCTTATTCATTATTCAGGCTTGAAATGTGTTAATTTTGAAACTATGCTTTATTCTTTGAAAGTTTAATTAAATATTATGAGATATTCGTAACACAATTAAGCATAAGAATTTACTAGAGAAAGTTTTGGATAGAAAATTTTATAAAAAAATTAATTATTGTAGTTTATTAATGAATTCATGTCAGCAAAATACCCACATTTTTTAGTGAACATTAATATTTTAAATTTATACTTTTACATTATTTGAAAAAATATTTTATATATTATATAAGTTATTTATTAATAAAAGAACATTTACGTAATTTTAATGTCACTAGAAAATTTGTTTTCTCTCAGAAAATGGAGCTCACTCTCCTTTAAAAAATGTTTAACTTTTCTCTAATAAATGAGTATATTCATTAAATAGATTATTGTTATGGCATTATTCCAATATTTTGGGAGAATAGTTAGTCAATGTGTTAGGTAAGTTTCCTAAAAAATTTATTTCAATGATTTTTATTAATTATTTTTACTTTAAATTATGCAAGACATTAATAGTATATATGAGTGTTTTCACATTCTTTTGCATTCAATAAGTATTAAATGTATTAAAGGTTCATAGATATAACCTGATATAGAATATTAAAGATTTTATTGATCAAAAACTTTGTGATTCCAACAATATTTCACTGGAACTTATTTTATTTTGTCACATAGAGATAGATTAAACAACAAAATACTTGTTATTTTATATTAAAAAAACATTTTTTTCTTTAGTTGTATTTAAATACACACACAATTTTCTCTATAATAAACATATCTACCATTATTAGTATCAATGGCATTATACTGTCTACTTGATTGATAGAATTCAGAAAAAGCAAGAATATTCTACTAATGATCCAAAGAAAAAGGGTTTTAAATAGTTTTTTTGCAGAATATATTTCTTTTACTATGGATATTTGTTACGGTAAGCCTATTTTTTTCAACAGATATTTTAATTTTTGAAATGATTAGCGAATTTGATTACAACATAAAAATGTTGTAATTACTCAGCCCACCTCATGTTTAAATTTAATTTATAAAATAATGTGGAGTAAGAAAATATAATAAATTGTAAATTAATTAGGTTTGAAATATATATATTAATGCATACTCTAAGGTTATGACTTAGATTAAAATCTTCCGTACACTCTATTCTTCCCTTATATTTCATTTAGAAAATTTTCCTACTTTAATATATTATATTTCTATCAACATGTACTAATTGTGAATTCTCTCACAATTTAGAAAGTTTATGTGTTATGTTTCATAAAATTTGTCACTATTTCCAACATGGGATAACTTTTGAATTATATGACAAAGTTTAAGAAAATTCCCTTAAAAATTGCTTAATATTCTATTTTACAAGATGGATCTCTCCTGCTAAAATTAATATGAATTTTTGGAAACTGCCAATTGGAAAACATAATATATGTTTTGTAAAACTCAAACATTAAATATTTAAAAAAAGTCCTTTCATCCAAGTGTTATCATTGTTATTCAAAAGAATTCAAAGAGATGAATATAAATTTAAAACTTTCTTATTTATTATTTCAAACATCTTCACAGATGCTTCTTGCTAAGCAATTTATTTGACGGAATTCAATATATTCCTCTCATGGAATATAACTTTTCGTAGATTAATTTTCATGTCTCGTCTACGCAAATGCAATAATATTTCGTCACCCAAACGAGTATGTTTTTTGCTAACATTGAAATATAGAATTTTGTTAAAATTCTATTGGAAACATATCTCTAAGAAGTGATGAAGTTATCTATTTTCGTTCATTTTATCACATATGACAACTTTGTGAAAAATATTTTTAAAAATGGTAATAATTCCCAGATGTGTACAAAAGTAGAATTATTTATTAATTGATATACACACTTCACATTTTATTAACAAAGAATATAATCTGTTTTTTTTTATTAAAATATATAAAAATTAATTAAAAGTGAAATCATATTATAAGAAAGTTCAGTCTGGTTTTACATTTTCAATTTACGATTTTTCATAATTCTAAATTCTTGTACTTGTATCAACAATCAAGTGCAAGTAGAATTCTGTTTTACTTTCACTTCCTAATGATAGACTCGTATAAATATTCATATTTCTCTGCTTTTTCCTTGCTTGTCAATAGACACAACAGAAAGTTAATAATTTTCGCCTATAGATGCGCATAAATTTTAAAACTACGGCATCATCTGCATTTCCTAATATGTCACGTGTCGGAAATATATTGGAACGAGGATAAAAAATGTCTCGACTTCAATATATAATATCTTCATAACTAAAGAATATTTTTACGCATTCTATTTCTCATCTGATTTGGTTTTTGATAATTTAAATGTGGGACTTCATTTCGTGATGATGAACATCAGTTTCAGACACCCCCTTAGGGGGTTTACTTTCTTTATGTAAACACGGGTGTCACAATCCTGAGGTACCCAAGTGATCTGTCCTCTTCTTTCTTTTCTTCTCTCCTCTCCTCTTTTACTCTTTCTTGCTTTTCTCCCTCAATGTAGTTGCCTCTTATGAGGTTGAGGGCTTCCCTTGTGTAGCTGTCGCCGTTCTGATGCTATTAGCTTTTTTTGAGGACTATATCACCCACGTGTTTGCCGTGCGTGGAGACCCGTATCCGTGGAAGTGGCAGGTGGTTTGGTCAGATCTCAAAATATTAATTCATTAAATGGAGAATAAAAATTCTTCTTCTCTTCCTAGGGATCAACTTGTCTAAAACAAAAATAATAAATTTTATGTTATTAAAAGAAAAGAGGGTACCTTTAAAAATGTGTACACCTTTTTCATACAAAAAGGAATATATGAAGTAATAGGGGAAGTGAAAAATATCCGTAATTAGCATTCAGGTGACTTATCGGTAGAGGCTGAAAACTCCACACATGCAGCAATGCTAAATATGATGCAGTTGTTGACGAATATTTAGGTAACTGCTTCGTGCCTCACAATAACTTAAATTTTTCACAGGATGTGATTTCCTCAAGAGATTTGTTCAATTCGCCGGCGGATGAGATTCTTGAAAATTTGCAGAGTCAAAAGGTATGTGTGGATTAACGCATTACTGTCAGAAGGGATAGAAAAATTATTGAAACTAAACATCTTATTCTGACAATTGCAACTACAGGCGTCCGGCCCTATGTACAAAATCCCATGTACTGTTTTCTGTGACAACATTTTGGGCACTCCAGAAATGCTTGCAGAGGCGAGCTGACTTGCGCTCGCTGCGCAGCAGTTGATCATGATAATTCGACCTGCACAGCAAAGGAGTCATGTGTTAATTGCCATGGTAACTATCCCTCCTATTCTCGAAACTGTACTTATTTGGTACTTTAAAAAGAAATTACAATCTTTGAAGTAAAAATTAAAGTTTCCTACCCTGAGGCTAGAAAACACGTTAACTCTCGAACACCGCAACCTGAAATGAGTTATGTAGCCGCTGCAAAAAAGTTCACCAGGAGTATTAGTACTCAAACGGATACTCTGTTTCACGTAACGAGATTTTCCCAAACAAACACTGAAAAGCCAAAATCTTCATCTCCCATCATTAGAAGAACTCCTTTGGCTAAATTCAGGAGCATTAAGGCCTTCATATTAAAATCTGCAAAGGAGGATCCTCGAAAATCCTCCTTATCCACCCGTAGAGTTTCCTTATCATCCCTGGAAGCTGATGCTGTCTCTCTTCATCCCTCGGACGATAATTTACTACTCGAGGAAATGATCAAAGAATTGCCTTTCAGCTACGGGGAAAGAGCTTTTCAATCTAAATAATAACTTCCTTTATTTGCTGGAACTGCCATGGTTTGCTCTCATATCTTGATGACTTCAAGTCTATTACATCAGCTTACAACCCCGCATGTAAAGCACTACAGGAAACTTTTCTGAAGTCTACTTATAAAATTTCAATCCGTGGGTTCCAATGCTTTAGAAAAGACTGTAGTGATGATAGTGTGGTGTTTGGAGGTGTTTGTATTTTAACATCTAAATACTTTCCCTGCACTGTCCATCCAATCAGTAGAACCCTACAGGCCCTAGCTATCAGAATTAACAAGACATGATAGATTAAAATCTGTAGTTTGCATTTGTCACTACATGATGCCCCCACCAAGAGGAACACGATAATTTGATTGATCAGCTAATGCTTTGTGAGGAAGAGATGATTTTAGTTCTAATGGTTTTCAGATACAGCAGTTCATTTATGAAAACTGCTTCTGTCTGCTTAATACCAACGAGAAAACATACTTCCACATATCCATAAGAACATTTCACTCTCCCGATCTTGCCATTAGTTCTCTGTCACTTCTGCCCTTGTTAAATTTAACAGTTGGGAATGATCTGCATTACAGCAATCAATTCCCACTCCTCATGTCCCAGACTGGAGGTAGTACTTTAAGACAATGTCAACCAACTTATGTGTACAGTCGGGCAGATTGAACGTTTTTTACACATTTTGCAGTCGTTTGATGATAAAATGATTACGATCGAAGATATTGATAATACTGTACATAAAGTCACTGAAACATTTAAAGGTGCAGCTGATGCTGCAATATCAAAAATTTCTTCTGCACCAAAAAGGCGTTGCAAACCGTGGTGGAGCAAGGAATGTAAACAAACTTATAAAAAACAAAGGAAGCTATTGGGGTTTGGAGATACCCTAGTGAGGAGAATCTTATTGTTATTAAGAGAGCAAAAGTATTAGCTCGCAGAGCTCGTCGTCGAAATCAGAAGGAATCCTGGCCTCTTCATGTTTCTTCAATAATATCTTACATATCCAGTAAGCAGTTAAGGAGAAAAGTGAAAGCAGCCAATGTGTGCGAGGTATCTATACGGAATTCTCAATTCCTGTCTTGAAAACCGGAGCTGCTGTATACACTTCTCCTAAAGACATTGCTAACGTCTTTGGTGAAACATTTGCTAGTGTCTCAAGCTCCGTCTCTTATAGTCCTTCATTTTTAAGGACTAAGAGTCGAGCTGAGTAAATATAAATCCGTTTCAACCATAGACAAGCTTTGCTTTTCCACTCCGAATTTCGGATGCTGAAATTGAAGCGAGTATTACAACAGGCCAATAATACCCGGCAAGGACCTGATGGAATTAGTTATCAAATGCTTCGACATTTAAGTCCAAACTCCCTATTGAACTTATTGCATTTGTACTATAGGATCCGGACTGAAAATGAATTCCCACCACTTTGGAATGAAGCAATTGTAATTCCGGTCCTTAAGCTGGTAAGGATCCTCCAGAATACTCAAATTATATAACAATAGCTCTGACTAGACGTCTTTGCAAGATTCTCGAACGCATGGTTAACGCCCGTATCGTGCATGTCTTAGAAGAAAATAAATGCATACATGTCAATCAGAGTGCATTCCGTAAATGAAGATCCACTCTTGATAACATAACAAACTTGGAAACCCAAATCCGCAACGATTTTGTGAGGAAGAACCATCTGATTTCCATCTTCTTCGACATTAAGAAGCTATACGACCGTGCATGGCGATGTGTAATCTCCGTTCATTCATATGATTTTAGCTTTCGGGGTAATCTTCCGATATTCCTACAAAATGTTTTATGCTCTCGTGTTTTTAAATTACGTGTTGGTTATCTCTTGTCCCATACTTTTATTTAAGACGAGGGTATACCCCAAGTCTCCATTTTAAGTGTAACAATTTTTAATTTACATATCCGTTGCATTCTTCATCTCCTATCACCTTCAGTTCATGCCACTATGAATGTGGACAACCTGCAAATATCTTGCCAAGGACGTTTAATTGAGAGACAACTACAAACATTTGTCAATAAAATAGCTGCATGGTGTGCCGAGAATGGCCTTTACTTATCTCCTAGTAAGAGCTGCTGCATCCATTTCTGGAAGAAGACTAGTCTTCACAACGAGCCTGTAATATATATATAAACAAAATTTCAATACCTGTAGTCCACAGAATGAGATTTAATTTCTTGGTGTGATATTTGACCGGATGTTGACCATTCTTCCGCAAGTATTACATCTGTGGAAGAAGTATGAGCAATCACTTAATATATTCAAGGTATTATGAAATACATCTTGGGATGCTGATCACTTGTCACTGCTTAGTGTCTATCAATCAATCATTTTATCTCGTCTTGATTATAGGTGTGTTGTCCATGGATCTGTAATGTCTTCTTTTTTACTGAGATTGGATATTTTGCATCACTCTGTTTTCATAATATGTTCAGGTTCATTCTGCATATCACTCATCCAGAGTCTTTATATCATTTGTCAACAATTGCCTTTAGACCTGAGACGAATGCTGCTGTCCCTGAATTACTGCACTAAGTTTATGTCTGATGGACATCATCTCTTACACTAAAGAGATAGCATGATGCTTGACTTCACAGCATCCAACCTTTTCTCACTCGAAGTAAAGTTCAACTCCTTTTGACAGACATATATGATGTCGATTTTATTAAAACGATCTTACATTTACAACCACCATGGTATAATACACAGATTATCATTATTAATCCATTTGCTCAATTTAGAAAATCAGACACAACTTCAACGGTGTTTCTACAGATGTATCTATCTCATCGTTGTCAGTATTCATCATAAACGCCTGTGTTCACAGATGGATCTAAAACTGCAGGACATGTTTGCTGTGACATATTTTATGCTAGTACCAGTTATGGTTACATCCTCTACACGTCCTGCCCCATCTTTACGTCAGATGTTGCAGCCATACAACAAGCCCTTTAGCTAGTAAATACAGAGAAGTCTTCTGAAGAAGAAGGCAGAGAAGTGAAAAAGAGAAATCTTTGTGTATACTCACAGTTTGAGTATTTGAGAGGCGTTGAAAAACTTTAATAATATTCAGCCTGTTGTGTTCAAGATTTTCGTAGCATTGGATTCCCTTGCTGGCAAGGGCTATGAAATTATTTTCTCATGGATTCCAGGTCATGTATGTCTAGAGGGAAATGAAAAGGTAGATATAGCTGCTAAAGCTGCATCGTATTTACTCCATTTATGTGTCACTTTTTTTGACTTGATAAGTGTTATAAAAATATTTTTAAATTTTCTCTGGCATGAGTTATGGAGTATACAGGTTTCTAATAAATTGTGTGGCATTTGCCAGATTTCATCCCATGATCTATTTTACTGATACGAAGAGCAGATGTTATTTTAACTCGCCTGCGTATCGGACACACACGTTTCACACATAAGTATCTTTTTCTAAATGAATCAATTCCATGGAGTGAAACCTGTGATGAACCATGTGCTGTTTATCATATTTCAATCTCAGATTTTAGCAGATTTTAGACTTTATCATTTTACATTTTTCAAAACAAATATTTTAACCATTTTTAATTTGTAGGATCAGCCATCTTATAGAAACTTGTTTGCCTTTTTTTGAACAATAAGTTTCTTTGATTTTATTTAAATTTGAAAATTATATTTGACTTTGTTTTATTAAGTTAGAAATAATTTTAAACTAATTATTTACAATGTGTTTTTTGTATTTTAATTTGATTTTTATATTGCTTGGGTTTCCTACAATTTATGTATGATTTACACAAACAACGTTTTGGAACTGCTTGTACTTTTTGGACTTTGCGACAAAAATCCCAACCAATCAATCAAGTAAACTGAGGTGTGTTGTAGTGCTAACCACATCAATCGGCTTTATAAATCAAGCGTTCGGTACATCTACTGGGTAACTCGTTAAGGGTGGAAATCCTTTCAGGGATGTACTGTGAGCTTATAGGGACTGGCTAGTACTGTTGTAGTTGATTTGCATACCCCCTTCTAGGATTCCGTAGTGGGTGGTGTCGTCTCTTCCCAGAGTCTTGTTGGATCCTAGATGGATAAAAAAATTCTCCTCACTCTCTTGGGAGCAACAAATGATACTATGTAAAGCCAAATATTTTATCGTGAAAAAAAAAAATTGGATTCACGATAAAATATTTGGTTTCCCCTTGTCTAATTGAAAAAGATGTTACTTCGAATCTTAGGGAAGCAAAATCCATTAAAGAGCTAATATCTGGTGTTCTGTGTTCTGGGAAAAATGTCTATGATGATGCAAGGTATAAAAGCAATAGCTGACATAGTTGTTACTTTCGAACCTCATAGCAAATCGAATTTCTCTCGTGGTATTATTTGTGCAGAGCTCTCACAAGCTTACAGAGATGAAACATTAGAAAATCTGCAAAGTCAGTAAGTCTGTGCTGACAAAAAAATTACGATCAAAAGGGATGGTATTGTCTTGAATACAAAACATCTCATTTTGAAGTTCGTTACACCAGACTCACCAAACTATATTAAAGTTACTTCTGTTCGGACTAATATCCCAAGTTCTCTCAGATGTTTCCAGTGCCAACGCTTTGATCATTTCAAAATAGCTTGCAGGGGTAAACTTACTTAAACCCGTTGTTCTGACTTTGGCCATCACAGTCTTTCCTGCGACGCTTAAGAAGTGTGTGTCAATTGCAAAGGTGATCACACTTCTTACTCTCGAACTTGTCCAGTTTGGCAACTGGAAAAAGAAATTACCACGCTTTAAATTAAAAACAATATATCACATCTAGAGGTTCGACTCTTAGAAACTTTGCGGACTCCGCGGAAACTTCGTGGATGGTAATGCCACTGGAAGTGGTGGAATTTGTATATTCACTTCCAACAGATACCCTAGCACAGCACATCAGCTGCGCACTGCACTGCAGGCTATGGCTATAAAAATTTATACCTCATGTCTTATTACAGTATGTAGCCTTTATTTACCACCAAATGACATCATCCAAGCAGAAAAACTAAATGACTTAGTTAATCAAATTCCAGCTCCATTTTCATTGCTCGGCGATGTTAATGTCCGTAGTCTTTTTTGGGGTAGTGATGATACGAATTTTCACGGTCGTCAGATACAGCAGTTCCTATCTGGTAACTCTCTCTATCTGCTAAATACCAACGAGAAGACTTATTTTTACCATCCTACATGGACATTTCATTATCTTGACTGAGCTATTTGTTATTCATCACTTCTTGCCGTTGTTGAATTTCACAGTAAGAAATGATATTTTCAACAGGGTTCATTTCCCTCTTATCGTGAACCAAACAAGATGTAATAATGTGTCACATCGGACACCTAATTACGTGTACAGTACAGCCAATTGGCTTCTATTCACGCAGTTGGCTATGATTACGGAAACAAGAGTTAAGAGTGAAGCAATTGACGATGCCGTTGAATTTGTCGCAGACACAAAAATTCAAGCTGCGGATGTTGCTATCCCTAAAAATTCCTCTAATTAAAGTCTCAGTGAGTTATCGTCCCATATTCCTTACTAGTTTTTTATGCAAAAATTTCAAGTGCATGGTCTAGACTCTCTTACGTCTTAGAGAAGAATAAATGCATCCCTCCTCTTAAAAGTGGATTTCGAAAAGGTCGATCCGCTATTGATAATATAATAGATCTGGAATGTCACATTCGAAATGCTTTTGTAAGAGACATGATCTTATTGCAATCTTCTTTGATATTGAGAAAGCACATGACCGTATGTGGAGCTATTGTACTCTCCGTACTATGTACAATATTGGCTTTAAAGGGAATCTTTCATTATTCATACAGAATTTTTTAGCCTTCTGCGTTTCAGAGTGCGCTTTGAAAGCGTTAGAAATGCGCTTTCAAATACTTTTATCCAAGCTGAAGGTGTCCCTCAAGGTAGCTTTAAGCTTGACCTTTTTAACCTTTATATCAGTGTGATATGCTTCATCAATTACCACCTTCCATTCATAGTAATTTATATGTTGACGACTTGTGAATTTCATATCAGGGATCTAACATGAATGTAATTGAGAGAAAACTGCAAACAGAGGTAAATAATCTCAGTGCTTGGTGTACAAAGAATAACCTAAGCCTATCTTTGAGTAAGAGTTCATTTCTGCAGGAAAACTAGTATTCTTCAAGATCCTTACTTCACATAAACGATAGACCTATCCCTGTGGTCATTGAGATAAAATTTCTTGGGGTGATTTTCGTCAAGAAATTAACTTTCCTACCGCGTGTATTACAACTGCGAAAGAAGTGACAACGATTGCTCAACATCATCAAGGTGCTTTCGAATACATCTTGGGTTGCAGATCGCACATCACTCCTGTGAATTTACCAATCAGTAATTTTATCTCACGAAAGTTGATGAAAGTTGACCTTTCTTCGGCACGTTTTACATTTGTGGAAGAAGTTTGTGCTATCGCCTAATATCTACAAGGCATTATCAAACACGTCTTGGGGTGCTGATCGCACATCTCTTTCGAGTCTATCAATCCCAGATTTTATATCGTAATGATTACGGTTGTGTCGCATATGGGTCAGCTAGATCTTCCGTCTTAAGCAGATTGGACACTATTCCCCTCTTTGCTTTAAGGATATGCGCTTGTGTATTTCGCACTTCACCCGTCCAGAGTCTATATATAATCTGCCAAAAATTACCATTAGACCTGCGGCTGATACACCAGTCTCTTAATTATTATTTAAAAATTATGTCCTCACCTCATCATCTCTTACATTCTACGATTTTAAATGCCGCTCTTAAGAGTTTATATAATGCTAGACCATTCAGCATTCAACATTTTCTTACGCTTATTAAATCCTATCTTTGCAGTCTGACATTAGTGATGTCTGGATTGAGTCTAGACTTCTTCGTACATCCTTTTCGGAATGATCCGCGCATTGCAGTACTAAATGTCTTTGAAGACTATAAAAAGTTGGAGACAATTCCTCTCTTTTTTCGACAGCTTTATGTATTTCATCGCTGTCAATATGGTTTGCACATTCCCGTCTACAAAGATGGATCCAAAACTGCGGGACACGTTACCTCCTACAGTTACAGCCTTCACAAATCCTGCTCCATTTTCACTTCTGAAACCATGGCCATATACCACTCACTTCACTACGTGAGTACTAAAAATGTGCTTAAATATTGCATAAATACTAACAGTAAGCGTGTTTTAGAAGCTTTTAAAAATCGTAACTTCAATTGCCATCCAGTTTTGTCCAAATTTTTCAAACTGCTTGATTCTCTCTCTCGAAGTGGATTCGAGATACTGTTTGTTGGATACCAAGACACATAGGAATAGATGACAATGAGAAAGCTGATGCTGTTGCAAGGTCTGCATCCACTTCTATTCTAACTTCAGTTCCATCAATAAATATTTCCATCAATCCAAAATTCATCAAAACATTTTATAAATTCTCTTGTTCAGGAATCTTGGAATATGCAAGACTGCAAAAAACTCTATTCCATCTTTTCGTTTATCATTCCATTACATGCTTTACCTGTATGAAACGCAAATGTCAGACTGACTCGTCTTTGTATTGATCACACGCGTTTCACACACAAACATCTATTCTTGAGTGATTTAAATCCTTGGTGTGAAACATGTGAAAACCATACGCAGTACATCATATTTAAATGAATTGTGTTTCTAGATTTTAAACTTTTAAAATATTTAAATTTAAATTTAAAATATTTATTTATTAAAATATTTAAAGAAGAATATAGTTTTAGCTCTTTTATTTTAGAAGGTGTGTGAAATGGAACGATCCTATCGAAATAGTGTATTAGTGATTAGTTGAAATCACATTTATGCTACATTTAATCAATTAAATGTCTAACCTACAGAAAGTAATTATTTTATTACCAAACATATTTTTAAAATAAGAAAATTATTAATACGTTAATTGTACAAATAATAATCTTTAACGCTCTTTAATTAGATATAAAAGAAATTTTTAAATGAAATAATCTTAACCAGAGAATTTCTTGTTGTAAAATGGAGAAGCATAAACTTGACACTTCTTATTTGAATTAAAAATTAACTTTTCTGATTTATCTTTTAAACATAAAATGATATATTCCCTATACGAGTTATTTGGTCATTAAAATGATATTAATGAAAAATATAAATGAATTCATAAAAAATATAATTGGGATAAATTTTAGGAATGACAGTAAAATAAGCCTCTAATCAATGAAATACAGAATAAATACTCTAAAAAAATTTATATCCCTCAATCAAAACTCAAACTTTAAATTAGGAGACTATATTCTCGACAAAGTATTTTTAATTAAGAGACTATACATAAAAGAGATTTTAATATATGAATATTTTTCATTCGAGCAAATGCGTAATATTATGTTGCGAATGCATTATAAGAAGGTACTTTTTTCCTTCATTATATGAAAATATTTTGTAAAAATACTTTCTTACATTGAAGGAAGAAAGAATTCATGTTAAATTGTTATTTATAATTTTACTTGAATTGAAAAGTCAATAGAAAGTAATTCATTATAATATTATCAAATTTCTTCATATAAATATGGAGCTTTTGGCAAATTAAATAATATTCTTTTGTTTTTATTTTTAATTATATGTATTAATTTAATCCTTACTGAATAAATTTCATTAAACCTTTGAGAACTTAATGATCAAGAAAGTTGAAAATTGAAGGATAAAATTTTTATAAGTATTCGACAATTCTATTTCAAACGGCTTCTTATATACGTGAGAGGAGATTGTTTCCAGGAAGAAAACTATTCATGTGTGACTTCCCTTACGATTTAAGCATGTTTCCTGTTAGTCAGGGAAAGAATGAAAGGGGAGAATGTTTACCTATGTAAATAAAGCTTTTTCATTATTCTAAACAGATGAAAAATTGCTTTCTCGCCCTGATTCATTGAAACAAATTATTGATTATATGCTACTTTTGTAATAAATAAGAACTTACACAACAGAGCACATTACATTCAAAAGTATTTTTGGAAATTTAGATCAATAAAAATCATAAGTAAATCAATAAATTCTTTCCAGCTAGTTTTTGAAATTAAAAAATTCAAATCTAAAATCTAATAAATCAAATCCTATAAAGAAAGCATATATAAAGATTTTATTGTATTTAATTTCCTCTTTAAAGAAAAGACAAATTTTTATAAAAAATGTAACTGGAATATTTTTTATGAATGACAGTAAAATAAGTCTCTAATCAATTAAAAAAAGAAAAATTCGCAAAGAAACTTAATAATTCTCAATTATACATAAAGTCCCTTAAAACTAGGAAACTTTATATAGTAGATATATATTATATAATTATAATACAAAGGTTTTGCATTCGTAATATAATAAAATATTATGATTGCAAGAACTTTTCATAAAAATAGTTTTATAATGAAGTAATAATAGCCTCTTAATATTTTGTTATATATTATATTATGTAAAATTAAATGTAATTCAATAGAAACTCATTATAAATCTCATTAATAATAAATAAAGTTTATTATAAAATAAAATAAAGTTTTTTTCGTACAGAGATTTTGCCATATTAAGTTGTAAGGATTCTTTGGTTTTTATTTATTATTATAAATTTCAGTTCATAAACGCTAGACTAATGCTTAAAAAATAACTCGAGCAATGCACTTGTGAAAACAAATATTCCATTTATATTGGAATAAATTAAACTTAATAGTTTAAGCTGCTTAATAGTACATGCCCTGAGATTCAGATTAAAAAAATGAAGTGAATTTTCATGTGTTGCCACAAGTGATATTTTATCTAAGGTTGTTCAGTTACGAGGTGAAAAAACCAATTTAGCAAATAAATTTGGGCTTTAACACTTTTAAATAAAAAAAACAAAATTTATCTGTTGAAAAAAGAGCATAAGTAACTTATACTTTTAGTTCGGTTAAAAAAAATGAAATAAATTAATAGTTTTAATAAATTATTATTTCATTTACTCTGTTGAATTCAAAAAATGTATAAATAGTCTAAATCAGCTTTGCTATGTATGCTGAAAGTATTATAATATTTTGAAAGGGATTGAAAAATATTTATTTTACTTGCATTAAATAATTATTAAGTTTCTACTTCTGTAACTTTTAAAATGGAATCAATGTGACATAATAACGTTGCTTGAAGTACATTGCTAAATTTTCTATCGTATAATTATATCAATTGTCACCTTCATGTTACGTATTCTCTGAACTTATAGGCAACGCACCAACTATTCTATTAGTATAAATTACTAAATAGCAGCATAAGTTTTTCAAATAACTATTTCCTGCGAAAAATGTATGTAAAAACTGCGAGAAATGTATTTCCAGATGAAAGGAAATATATAATAAACGCCAATAATCTCTCTCCCTCAAATAAGGTAAAGTGCTTTGGAAAATTTTCTTAAAAAAAGGTTGTCATGTTGAAAAAATTTAATTTAAATTCCTTTGAGTTTCAAATTCATTTTCTATGTCACCAGATTGATTTATAATAATAGAATATTATTTTGAGATAATGTGAATATGTTTATTGAATACTTAACAAATGATATTTTTTACACAATTTATTTTTCGTCTATCACTTGGAATTATTTTCGATTAAAATGCAACTTTAATTTAATAAATATCTTGTTAAAAATATTTAAGTAACATTTTTAATATAAAAGAAAATAATTGTAAAAGAAATAAATGATTTTATATATTGTTTTAGAATGTAAATACATAAGAAATATCATAATTAAGAAAGTACATAATCAGCAAATCTATAACTATGTTTTAAAATTTCATAAATTTAATTTATACAGAACAATGTTAATGCAAGTTTATCTACATGTATTTGGCATTAAAGATATATATTCACATTATCTCAAAATAATATTCTATTATTATTTTCATAAACAATGATACACGAATGAAAATTAATTCTCTTTTTCGTAAATACTTAATTATTTTGGGCTAAAAAACTTTTCCAAGTATTTAAATATAAGATGAGAATAATTTCGCCGATATAGTATAAACCAATAATTTTACTCAAAACATTACACACATTTACTCAGATTGTTATGCAAGTTTTCTAATGTTATGTTTAATTGTTTAAGCTCAAAATATTTAGATAAATAAATTAAAAAGTTTTAATTAATTTTATGAAAATAACATTATAAAAAATTTAAAAATAATTAGGCTTTTTGTTTCATGTAAACGCTTACCACACTGATTATTACACAGAAATGTGTTCAGATAAAATAAAAACTTATTTTTGTTAAGAAAATTATAATGTGAGAAAATATATTTTTAGTAACATTATTTTATCCTACTGTAATAAAAATTTGAAAAACTTCTGTGTCTTATTCAAAAAAGGAAAATTTCCATTATATAGAAAATAATAAATATACAAATATATGTGATGCAATAAATCTAAATGCACGTGCAATTTATAAAACAAGCAATTTACTTAACTAAATTGCGTAAAAAATCAAAAACATAATAATTTGAGAATACCACTTTTCTTTGAACTTCATATTATTTACCAAGTCAACCTAAAAACACTGAGGAATTTCTTCAATAATTTTCAATTACACAAAAACAGTTACATATTATTAGTTTTTGCTTTTTAAGTTTTATACAAAAATAAGATATATTTTTTAGTTTTAACCACACACACACTTTTATTGGGATGTACTATTCTTTCTGGCAAAATGGTTAACACATAGAACCCTAGATAGGGTAGTTAGTGGTAAATGACACCCCCACCTTCTAAATTGAGTAATGTGACATTTTTCAGGGGGGTAGGAAATTTTCCCAATAAGAATGGCAAACAGTCGACGATTTTTGTATAATTTAGGTAAGTGGCTATAGAACGAAAAAGTAGTACAGGTGATTTTAAAGGCGAAACATTTTTCGCAGATTCTTGAAATTTTCTGCGTCGCTGAATCGGTTAATGAATTTGAGGGAGTTTCTCAGGGTTCAATTTTAAGTGTCACACTTTTTAATTTATTCATAAGTAACATCCTCCGTCACTTACCTTCATCTAGTAAAGGAACTTTCTTTGTTGATGACCTGAAAATATCATGCCAGGTGTCCAATATGGGGTTAATTGAGAAACAATTATAAGCTGCTGTAAATAAATTATCTCCATGATGTGCTGAAAATGGGCATACTCTGCCCCCTGGCAAGAGTAGTTGCGTCCATTTTTGCAGGAAAACAAGCCTGCATAATGATTCAGTTACTTATATCAATATTACACCTATACCTGGGGTCAATGAGATAAAATTTCTGGGAGTAATATTCAACCAAAAGTTAACTTATCTTCCGCTTGTCATATATCTAAAGAAGAAATGTGAGCGATCGCTTAATATCCTCAAAGTGTTGTCAAATACATCTTGGTGGGATGATTGCACATCACTCCTTTGGGTTTATCAATATCTGATTTATCCCGCATTGACTACGGATGTGTTGTGTATGTATCTGCAAGGTCTACTGTCTTAACGCAGATTGGACACTGCCCATCACTCTGTCCTGAGAATATGTTCTGCCGCTTTCCGCACATCTTCCGTCCAGAGTCTTTATGCCACTTGTGAACAATTGTCTTTAGATCTGAGAAGAAAGCAGCTGTCTCTCAATTAATATACTAAGGTTAAGTCGACAATTCATCATCCTCTACGTTCCATGATTTCTAATGCCTCTCTTAAGAGACTTTATAGTGCTCGTCCAATAAGCATTCCATCTTTTTTTCACAATTGTAAAGACATATTTTCTACTACTAATCTATGTCGGATTGATTAACTTAATCACTTTGCTCATCCACCTTGGAATAACCCAAAATTTATTTTTATTGATTACTTTGCTCATTATGTAAAATTTGACACAACAACTATTGTCCTTTAACAGCTATTTTATTCTCTTCGCTTTCAGTATCAATCATAAAACCTATATTCACAGATTGTTCTAAGTCAGCAGGACATGTAGGCTGTGGTATTTTTATTAATAATACATATATCTACAGCCTACATTCGTCCTGCTCAATCTTTACTGCTGAAGGAACAGCTATATACCACGCACTTCAGCTTGTGAATGCATTCTTTGCGAATACAGATGACTATCGTCAATTTTGTCTATACACTGACAACATGAGTGTTTTGGAAAACTTTGAGGGGCAATAATTTTAATAGTAATCCTTTTGTATCCAGAATTTTCAGAGTATTTAGAATTCCTTGCTGGCAAGGGTTGCCAAATTTTATTTTATTGGGTACCAAGTCATTTGAGTCTTGATGGAAATGAGAGAGTGGACACAACTGCAAAGGCTGCTTCAATTCAAATTATACCATTGGTTCTGACTCTCTGACGTGAAAAAAGATGTTAAAAGTTTCATACATTCTCTTTGAAAGGAGTCATGTGGCATGCAGGTATTTAATAAACTCCACACCATTTTTCCATACCTCAATACATTATCAATTTTACTGTTACGATGGGCGGATGTACTTTTTACTCACCTTCGTATTGGAAACACACAGACATTTGTTTCTAAGTGAATTGAGTCCATAGTAGGAAACGTGTGATGAACCATATACCTTATTGTATATTTTAATTTCATGCCCTGATTTTAATGCTTACTGTTTTATATTTTTTCAAACAGACATTTTAACTCTGTATGATTTTGTTTTGGAGCCGCCCCACAGAATCCTTTTTGCATTTTTAAAGTCAATTGGCTTTTATTTTATTTAAATTTTATCTTTAACTTTATGAATTTTATTTTTACTTTCGCATTTACTATTATACTAATTTAGATTTTAATGAATATATATACACGCACTTTTTGTATTTTAACATTTTAACGTTGACCTTTGGTTTTAAATATGATTTTATTTAAATTTAATTTTTGACGCAGCTTGTCCTTATCGGACCTTGCGCCCTAAAACCTAACCAACCAACCTTATATTCTTTATTATATGTTAAATGTATAAGTGATTAAATTAAACAAATATACTTAATAATTAGTCATTTAGATATATGTGTGCTAAATTAAATAATTTTCATCATTTTCCAAACAAACGTATTTGATAATATCATAAAGGCTAAATATAAATAATATAACATTATTCTCTTTTAAGTTGTGTGCCAATTTAAAATTAATCTATGTGCTCTATTTTTCATTGTTTCATATTGTTATGAAGCACAGAGAAACTCCTTATCAGAAAATTTATAAAACATACATTATTATTTGATTATTTCTGAAAAGTTATATATATTGTAATCTTTTCTATTTATTATATCTTTTCATCATGTTGTAACTGATTGTTTTTGCAAAAAATGTAAAACTTAAAAAATCCATCATACTCATTACCTTTTCCTACTTTTAACTCTTGTTTTTAAGAAACTAAGAAATGGTTGAGTAATTGATAAGTTTCTTATAAATTTAATTTTAAGAATTTTTAGCTTCTCATTTCTTAATTCTATGGTAGTAATTTCAAGGATTTTGCCAACCAAAAATGTTTCTTTTGTATGTGAAATTCAATAGGTGTCATAGAGAATTTACAACTATATATTTAACAATTATTTAGAGAAACTCTAAATAATTGTTAAGATTATTTAGAGTAAATAATTATTAAGAGAAATAATAATTTATAAATAATTATTTAGAGAAACTCAAAAAATTAAAGGATATTGTGCAATATCCCTTAATTGTTTTGAGCAATGTATTAATTTATAAAGTTTTTAATGAACAACTGAAATGTATTAAATTAATTCACTTTAAATTCTCATTTAAACTGTTAGTTTTTTTGAGTAGTTTAAAATGCCTCTAACATCGATTAAAGAATAGTTCATGAATTTGCTGTCAACCTCATCTATTAATATCCTTTAAAAGAGAAAAATAGTTTTGTTTGTAATTGTTGCGAATTCACTGGCAATGTTTCCGCCACACCAAATTGAGAGAACTCAAGTGGCAACGGAATCAGAACTCCAGTGGTATAAGAGAGAATGCAACCAGCGAGTGTGAGCCCCCAAACTTATTTTTCAGATGTTTTAGTTTTGTAAACCTTGTTTGCAATGTGTTGTTAATTTATGTTTGTAAATAAATGTGTTCGTTAACCCAATGGAAGTTTTGATTTCATAATTTCCGCAATTTCACATACTTCAGAGGAAAAAATTTGATTCGACCACTAAACTAGAAGATTCGAAAACAGTAATAACCAGAGTCAAACCTTTTGTGATAAGCTGCTGAAGACAAACTAACGTAATATAATTAAGAAGATACATTTAAGAGCTCCTATTTAATTGAGTTGTACATTGACAAAATTAGCCACAAATGTGTATATGAGGAAGTATTGTGGTAAGCGTATTCTTCGCATTCAAATACGATTTCCAGGAAATATACGTTATATATATAGCTCACACACACACACACACACACACACACACACACACACACACACACAC
>JAPDSC010007783.1:2409413-2427104 GCA_026290005.1 Latrodectus geometricus | reverse complement strand
GCAGTTTCCGTTTTATAAATATGTTTAACTTGTAAGGCAAAGTGTTTAAGTTGTCAAAATATTGGTAACTTATTATCCAGATTTAATTGGAAAAATATATAATAGATGTTGTGTTGCAAAAAATAATATGAAAGCTATTAAAAATGGAACTAATAAAATAGCAAATGAAAATGGTTTTAAATGCTATAAATCATTTAAAATTTCAAAATTAATATATAAGATAATCAAAAAGGATTTATGCGACACATGATCTATAAATTATTTCTTTACTCAAGGCTTAATTTCATTTTTCTTGAAAATCGTTTTTTTGTCAAATCGTTGTTAGCTTTTAGAGATTAACTATTGGTGCTTATTGGATATTTGAGTTTTTCAACTTGTATTTTTTCATGATTGCTATTTATTTTAATAAGAATAAATGAAGTGACAAGCATAACTTGGGCCGATTCTTTTGAATTGGTCTAAGAAGGTTTGTCATTTGTTACTCCAATCAATACTTTCATCAGCAAATTCATCACCACTTTTGTTAATTATGGGGTTCAGTAATAAAAATAATTTGCTGACTGATGTAGTTATATTTTCAAGTAATTATTAAGCAAGTATGTAACTCTTTTATAATATTTTCCGAATTATACAAGTCAGACATACTTTTAATGTATTATATACTTTTTCTCCAGGATATATTTTCTGTAAGTATACAGTTCGGACAGTTTATTATTAAAATGACATGTCGAAATTAGCTATTCACTGTGTTGTTAGTCAATTTTCAATGCACATTTGTTTATTCAAAGAGTTTAGCGTAACTTTCACATGGAAAGATAAGTCTTATAAGCTGAAACATTAGTCGTAACTTGTTGTTATAGTAAGTGTCGCACCACAGAACTAGATATTTTTCGGAAAAATATTCAATCGATAATCAACAATTAAGTTAATAAAATTTGCTTGTTAGCATTATAGACCGTGGGCTGCAATCAGTAAAGATCTTATAAATTGAGTTTTATACCACTTCTTTCAGGGCAGTTTTAAAAACATAAAAATAAACTCGATTTTTATGTGGAAAACATAAATGCAAAAAGTTCTGGAAGAAATAATTGCTCCTTTTTTTATAAATAACAAAAATTCAATGCACTTTTTTCATTGTGCCTTTGAACACACGCGCATTGTTACATATTCATTCAGCCAATCACATGCGAGTATTTCGCTCTTGTTTATTTACTTCTCGGTGAAAAAAGAACATACACAATAACACAATATGTAATACAATAATAATAAATTTTTTCTTAATCATAAATATTAGGACTTTATTATTTCACTACAAATCATAGTAAAAATATAAACATAGAATTAAGAGCTGGATAAACAAAATGCACATTTTAGCCAAAAACAAATACAAATCAGTTTTTACATTTCATTTAAAAACATGGATGTTGATTACATACAATTTAATATTTTAATACAATAAATTCAATAAAATCCATCATTGTTATTTTGAATTTTTTTATTTTTTTGAGTTTACACTGCAATAAATAAGTAATCAAATATTCATAAGTAGATAAAATGATATATAAAAAACAAATTGTACCTTTAGAAGCATACTATTAAATTAAATATTTATGAGAAAAATAGGATTTATTTATCACATCAATATTTTAACTAATATTCACAATGAGATTTATAACTATAAAATATAAATAGATAATCTACATTGGAATTGAAGTTTCAATAAATAATGCATAATGATCAAACTTCAAAATTAATATTCTTTAATAGCTACATGTTAAAATAAGATAGGGAAAATTCATACACATAATCTTTATAGTAATAAGGAAGATGACAGAAAAAGTTTTAAACATTTCAATTTTAACCTCACAAATAATGAAATATTGTTCAGCAAATCATAGAACATCATGGATTTAATAATCCAAATCAAGAAATATATTTTTTTACTTAATTTATATATCAATATGATTGACACTGTACATTTATAAATATAATCAATAATTTAATAATTTATTAACTCTAGATAAATATTTTTAAAGTACTCCTCTAGTACGCATTGCCGGTACCTAAAACAGCCAACGCTACATCTCCGAGGTGTTAGAGCCAGTTGCCTTTCCTTACCTTCAGGGCTTGCCAAAATCATATTTCAACAGGATAATGCGCGACCACACTTGCCACACTTTGTCTAAGGGTTTTTCGTCAATACCCAGATTGAATTGCTTCCCTGGCAGGCTCACTCTAAGTGAAGAGACAGCGCTATATGTGAGGTATTTTGATTGTAAAGGCCCCAAGTAAGACCACATATGCATTTACTTTGACCCAAAGGCTTCAAAATAATACAAATTATTCCAGGGTATTACAAAGTTGCATTACTTTTCCGGTCTTGTGAAGTTTGGCATGATCAAAACTTATTATCAACAAGATAATAGAATTGTGTTTGATTATGAGAAATTTACGTTCATAGAGGATAACATATCTTCACAAACATTCAATAACAATTATGCTACACTCTGCCTAATTTGCACTCAGTCTAACCCAGATTATATTACATGACATCATACTTTTTGAGGGATGATGGATTTTTGTCGAAGCTTGTATTTCAAGCTCAAATATTATACTGCAAAGGAAAAATAAACCAAATCATAATTTGACCAGTAGTTTAGTTAAAATTTCGAGTTAACTTGCACAGCTATATAGAGGAAATTTTGGGATTGCTGTGGAGAGAGTGGGATAAAAATAAAGGCTCCATTGTTTAAGTGTGCACTACAATGAGTTTTGTTTTAATGGACGACAATGAGAGTTAACGAATAGCTATCATCCTCGACCCCCATCTGAACATTGATGTCATTGTGCGTAATGAATAGAAGTGAATCCTATTGGAAATATTTGGGATGCTTTTACCGTTGCTTTCAATACATACTCCTTTTTCCTCATAGATACTCGGATGGATTCGGAAACAATGTTTCAATTAGAATGATGATTACTTGACTCTGAATTTGTTGATTGCCTCTGAGAATCATGACCAAACATTGTGAAGGAATACAAATGAGGGATGTTAACATACATAGTTATCACCTTTTCATCATGTTTTGGAAGTCAATGTATGTATCTTTTTCCAATTTGAAAAGAAAAATAAAAGTTACTTTCGTATCGTTAATAATTTTGGTTGAATCTCAATTTTAAATGAATTCACCTTTTTCCTTATTGAATCTTTGTTATTTTTAGGTTATTTATTTTTAAGAATTTAGTTTTTGAATTTCATTGACTTATATTTTTAGATAGAGAAACTAAGTAATAAAATTTGAGTTACAATCTTCAATAAAAATCACATAAAAAACCCAAAAAATCCCTCTTTAATTTGATATTCTGTTAGATAAAGTATTCTTCCCATAGCTAATGTTCCCCAGTTTTCCTCTCATGCCAATGTAGTCATCAATCAGTAATAATTTTAATTTATAACAATTGACTCTTTGAAAGAATTGCTTAGATAGGTATCAAATCCAAAAATTTGTCTTCTCCAAAGCCGTCTTTTAGTCAAGTATTTCTCAAGTGTAATGTGTATTCAAATTATATTGAAAAGGTTTCGTTTATAGTGTTATACTATACTTTTAAAAATTAAAAGTATAATGTATTGCTTTTATTTATAATGTTGCAAGTTGTTTAATAACAAATATATAATAAATAAACTGAACGAATAAATTATAAATCTTGAATCATAAGCTTCATAATTATTATTATCACAATTTTTCATCCATGATAAAATGAAACTAAAAATTATTTTAAACTCTTATTCAATATAATCTAGTGTCTTCATTTTTCTATCCAAATTTTATTTCGATTAAACATACCATTCACATATATAAAAAAAAAAAAAGAAAAAAAAGAAAAAAAAATACAAGCTCTAAGTTTTATTGCTTTCTTTTAAAGTATTTGAAAATACGATAATAGCAAATTTCCGTTTCTATATACATGTAACTTATTTTTTCTGAATCAAATTTTCTTAATAAAAGTTTCTTTTTAAATTGTAACTACGAATGGATTTAACTGAAAAATGATTTGAATATTCATCAACAAAATGTTTCATTATAAATTGAAAAAATTTCTTATGTTATAGTATTTGTAATTATATTTGTGAACATATTAACACGAGGATTCTCTTCTTCTTTAAAATTTGAATTAATAATGATCTTGTTGTTGTTGTTTTTGATGACACTTGGCAACGCCAAGCTTGCCCGTCAGAGACTAGGCGATTGAAGTCAGAGAGAGCGTCTACCGTTTTTCAATAGAGCACCCTCATACGAAGGTGGAAGTACGACTTTTGGCTCAGAGATGGCAGCACGATCTGAATTTTCCAATTTAGAGATTGAAACCAGTGAAAACCCAAAGCCTGGCTCCAACTACCCAAAGAGGTATTAATTTATAATGGGAACATGGAGGACATTGCGACCCGACAGATTTTACGTGCCCCAGACGCCATTAGTGAACACGATGGATCTTCGGCTAAGCCGGAATTTGAACTCACCACCTTTAGGTAACGAGAACGGCGCCCTAACCTACCTAGCCACCGCTGCCCAATAATGATCTTAAATTTAAAATAATTAATTTTATTGTTTACAAAATAAATTTCATTATGAAAAAAAACTTCAAAATTTAACTAGTTACATGGTCAAAGGAGTTGACAGAAATACTATTTTTAAACGCCGTACAGTTGATTTTTATGCACAATATATCAACTTAAATGTAGTCATATATGTTCTATGAGAATATGAATACTTTATCACAATTTCATAATGCAGAATTTTCTTCAAAATTTTTGCAATATTTTTATCTTACCATATCAATTTATTTGAAATTTTTCATTAATCTCCAGTTATATCTTTTTTCTTAATGCCATAAAAACCCAAATAAATTTGGATACATTATATGTGGATGTAATACATATGCAGATAAATTTGGTGTATATTTCAAGTTTACTAAACAACGTTTTAATATTATTGATTCTTGAATTATTAAAATTATCCAATTGGAATATATATATACATATAATATGTAATTACGAATATACATAAAATATGTAATTACGAAAATTTTAGTTCTACGACATTATGATAAAAAAGGAATGTTAACACTTTAGAGAGGAAATATTAGTATCTGTCAATCGTCCTTCTCGAAGATTGATAAAATAATTTAGTCATTATCATATAACACATACTTAATTAGAGAAACATAAAGTGCAATTGTAATTTGATATACATTTTACAATGGCAAGTTGAACTTACAAAATACATATGCCTTTGTTGAAGATTGATTAAATTAATTTTATAAGTACCTATATTCAAAATTGTAACTTAAATAAATGTATTTAGTTTATACAGAAAGTTTTTAAAAATGAACTTTTTCTTCCTTGGATTTTAAATTTATTATTTTAAGCAAATTTTAGAAGCTTTTCATATTCATATTTATTATTTAACAATACCTTGGAGAACCAGCACTTCATGATATTATTTCTTTTCCGAAAATAACCTTTCTTTCTTGTTTCAATGTGAACACTAATTAAAATTAACTGTGAAATTGACTTTGTATGTGATATTATTCGACATATTATTTTATTAATAACTCTGCACATGCATCTTCGTTATGTATTCCAGATCCCGCTGTTCACGTTGTTTAAATTTTCTGATGGTCTATCTAAGTATTAATAGTTTATATTAGTTTGGGGAAAAAGTAATCCATTATTTTTAAGGTAGACGTCTGTAGTGATCGATATCTCGTGAGGTATCTATCAAACAATTTCAGATTTATGCTCGTTGGGAAGGTGGCATTTGACAGTAAAATATCCTCTTGCGGTTTTTGTTTGATTAATTCAGTTACGAGTACAAGGTTTTAAAAATGGAAGACAACAAACAGAAAATTCGATACATTTTCGTTTTTCTCTTGTAATGGTGAAAAAGGTAGCCGGGTGGCTAAAATTGTGAAAGGTGTTTATCGTCCTATATAAGACTGTAACAACCAGTTACGTACAATTTTTGTTTCGTCGATTCCGTTCGGGTATTTTTGATGTTAGAGATGCACCTCACATGTGGATACAGCATCGTCGAAAATGTCTATAAAATATCAAAAATGATTGAAGTTAACCGCATGTCAGCAGTCGTAACGCGCAAGACCTAAAAATCTACATGTTTCAAACCTTTTTACAAAGCGAATCCAAAAGAAAATACATAAGATTCACGTGAAAATAATGGATTTCTTTTTCCCCAAACCAATATGTGTACTGGAATAACCACACACTTCACTCCTTTCTGCAGCACAGTGGTAAAGAAGTGAGGAGACGTGATTTCTTGATATTTTCATCCCATTTATGTCTTTAATGTAATAAGTTTTCCTTAAAAATCATGAGTGAAAAAGAACTACTAACAAGTTATTTTTAATAAGAGCAATTCTCAAGCAGTGAAAATACACTATACATTAAATTAATACATTACTTTCTAATCTTCATTTAAAACTTAATAATAGTTCCAAATTTATAAAACTTGCATCGTTATTTTTTATCATAAGATTTCATTAATTATTTATAGAAAGTGAATAATTTAATAATTTTAATTTGAAAATACAAATTTAGTGCTGTTAACTCACATATATATTTGCAGAAGAATAACATTGATGAAACTTCTTAAATGAATTTAACTTATATAACATCAAAAAGGATGTCTCGGTTAAATATTTTAAAACTACTTGGGATGAGAGGGAAGATGTCTTGACTAAAAGAGGCGCTGCTAGTCCATCTCCAACTTTTTCTACTTTCACATACACTTTATTGCGTTTTACTCGAAAAATAGATGTTCGGGTTATGTAAAGCATTCCAGCTGCTTATAATTGGTACTCTGGTGGTGAATTTGGTGATTCCATTGCTTTCAAGGGTTCTATAGTTGATCAAACAACATATTTTAGGTTTGCTAGGAGCAACTTTCGTGGCTTTAAATATGATGATAAACTTAAGCTCTATCCTACATGTTATAAATGCTGTGTCAATCAGACTAGCCCCCCAACACCTTCATTCATGTCTGGTTTTTACTATAGAAGATTTCCTTGCGAATAGCTAGCTTTTTCATGATTTTGTTATTATTGAGGGTCTCGTATATCTATTGCTACACCAGATGTAATCAGAAACAACAGCACAACAACAAAACTTCCTGGAAAGGTAGAGGGCACCTAGATGACTCTAGATAATATAAGAATTCGTGCTAAGAAATATCTAGCTGATGTAATATATGTTGAAAAGATGAGATAAATTCAAGAGTACTTGTTTCGAAGTATGGCTACAACCTAAGACACATCGACAGAGTGTCTTAGGGGTGTCTGAGTATAGTTCCATCAGATGTAAGGGAGTACTTGAGGATAAGATTATTCTTTTTACCAAATTACTCGAAAGGGTGTTGAAAGAACAGTGTTCAAATTTCTTGGTGGGGGGATGAAGCAGCCGACACTTTAACAAGAAGGAGTCTGAGATGAAGAACTGATGAACTCTACAGCAGACATTCAATCCTGCAAATTCAATGATTGAGGCAAATAATATTCGAGCCAACTGAAATTTAAAGGCTTTAATTGATCAAAATTTTTGTTTTAAAACTTCTGTGTTCTTTATTTTTGAATGCATTTTTATAAACAGAGAGTAATAAATAGGTCTATTCGGCAAATTTGTACAAATTCTTTCCTTGCGTTTTTTGTTTGTACTACTATAAGTTATTTTCATTGTGTTCTTGTATACCAATTTTGCGGTTTTGTAAGACATTATTTGGGATACTTTATACAGTTTTGGACAACTTAATACAAAATTTCTTACAAAAAGAAAATGTACAAATTAATTCTACTGAAATACAGAGGGTATTAACACATTTTTAGAACGATTTCAATAAAGATTTTTTTTAAGAAAGTAAATATTTTAGAATAAATTTTTTTGGCAATAGCTTATTATTTGAAATGAGAAATATCATCTGCTACTCTTAAATTTATTTTTCATTCAAAATGTCGCATGTAAACAAGCTGGGGATTGAAGTATATGTTTTTGCTCTTTCAGAAGAGAATTCTTCTTATTCCAGAGTTAAAAAATGCTGTGAAATGCATATTATTAAAATTTCTAAGTGCAAAATAAGCAAGATTATTAATCGGGCAGATAAAAACTGTCAATCATTATTTCTGCATGGTAAGAAGACTCCAAACAAATATCCGAAAAAGACACGTACTGTTTCAAATGTTTCTAAAATGACTGGTAACATGAGAAAATCCACCAACACGGAAATCAATTGCAAAGTCTTTAAATAGATCTGTAGCAACAATAAATAAAATAATAAATCAAAATTTACAAAATAAAAAAGCTAAAAGACATAATGTTCACCAACTTTTGCCCTTTATTTTATTTAATTTAAAAAAAAAAATTTTTTTTACATGTGGCTTAACACAAACATTTTGCAGAATCCTGTATGAAAACCATTTAGCAGAAGATAAATGGAAATACATTGTCATCGTTGATGAAGCATGAGTTTACCAAAATGATTGCAACATAAAAAAAGTCTATTTACAATAGAAAACGAGGAGAAAAAATGTACAAACCTGGTTGCGTCAATGTAAAGAAAGTTTTAGTAAGAGGCTTCTGATAGTCACAGGCTTCTCCTACAATGGGAAATTAAAAATAAGAAGAGTGGAAAAAATATTAAAATCAACTCATCATACTATCAGGAGAAGATTTTACGTCCAATATTTACAAAAAAAATTTCACCTCTTTTTCCCAATGGCTTTCAAAGAGTGAAACTTTATCAAGACAAAGCTACAAGTCATACTTCGAAAACTACCACTGCATTCCTTGAAAAAAATGAAAACTAATACAAGTATTGCATGTATACCTTTCAACATATTCCTGCGAAGTCTCCCGACGTTTCACCTATGGACTATTGTGCCTTTGGTCTGTTAAAAAGAGTTGGCGCAGCTTGTCCTTACTTGGACCTTGCGCCATTAAAACCAACCAACCAACCAGTTAAAAAGAGCTCTTTCTAAACGCAAACCCATCACGATAGATGGACTCTGGAAAGTATGGAAGAGGAATGGAAAGCAATACCCCTTGAAATTTTACAAAAAGCTCTTCTATCATGGAAATCACGATGCAGACTCCAGAAAAAGGCTGTCAGATTAAACATTTAAAGAAATAGTCTTTACATTTTAAACTTTAATTAAAAGGCCCCGATATCATTCTTAAAATGTGTTAATACCTTCTGTACATTTAACACTTCCCACAAAGGACATTCACAAAAGCCCTAATTGAAGGCAAATTAGTTATATTATGTATATTTTTGTATTTTTAATAATGTAATTTGTATTAATGAAATTTATCTTCAGAATAAATTTTAGACTTAAATAAATATACAATTCATAATAAAGCTTAAAAAAGGATCGTTTGTATATTTAAATTTGTACACTATAACCAAGAAATATTTTCTTTAGAAAAAATCCTGAAAACTGGCAAATATAAAAAATTTTTCTATAAAGACAATGTAGCATAGGTTTGTTCGTTGCAAAAAATAGCGTAAAAGTATTCATCGTTTGTGACAATGTTAGACATCTCGCGGATCATATTTTCTAGTCTATTTATGGTCTCATTATCAGCAGGATTTAGAGCTTGTTTTGAAGTGCACAACATATGATTAATTCAGGAATATATCCTTTTTGTAACTTATATTTAAAGAATATATTGAGGTATACATTTATGTGTGTAAGTGGATTTTAATCGATCAAAATAGCAAAATTATCTATGCATAAAGTTTGAATACAAATAAATTTACGAAAATAATTAACTTAATTATATAATATACATAATTATTCAGTTGAAAAAAATTTTTTTTCATCATTTACATATTGGTTGATTTCACATTTTTCTTGCTTTTTCCATACTACTTTGTGGAATTTACAAATGATTAACATAAAGTTTTCGAAATTATTTCCAATTCAAAGTCTATTATAATTCAGAATTTCATATTATTTTGATAAGCAATTAAAAATATTTTTTGAACAATTTAATCATAATTACCTAATTTTATTTAACAATATTCATTAAATTATTATTTAAGCATTACAGATATATTGAATTTATAAACTGAATAATGTGAAAATTTCATAACTGTGTGAAAATTGTTCCTAAAAATGGTTTGCACTTAACATTCTTTTGTAATAATGATAGATTACTTTGCAAGTAATTTATCTAAAACTTTTATCATTAGAACTTACATTCATCATTCAACAGTTACTGCTTATATGTCTTCATTATTTCCTTAATGTATTAAAATAAAATACATTGGATAATAAATGAACTGAAACAAACGTATTATATAAAGATTTGAAATTTTTCATGAGAATTTCTAAGAAGTTTACTCATTAAATAAAAATCTACAAAATAATTTAAAAATCCTCATAGTTGAAATGCTTGGTATTTGTAGTAATTACTATAGAAATAAAAAAGGAAATCATTAAATAAAACAACCTTTCATAATTTTTTATTGTTTTCATTGGTAAGTTTTATTTTGTTTCTAAGTTCTTAAAAGTGATTTTAAGTGATTGCTTCTAAGTTCTTAAAATTGCTTAATTGTTTAGGTTGCTGGATACTTTAAAATACATTTATTGAATAATACTAAGTATTTATTGCTTAAATTTAAATTTTAATTATAGAATCTGATGCAAAATGTCTTTCAGTGTATTCTAATAATGTTCAGGCAATATGTTTATGCTTTAATTTTAAAAATATAGATGATGATTGATTGAAAATCCTATTTTTAGAAATAAAGATTTATGTATTGGGAGTATAGTCATATTCAATAATTTAAATTTGCTTATTAATTCAAAATAGAGGATTTCTGGAAAATTACATTTATAGTGTTAATTATTATTATGTATATATTTTTCTGAGTGATACTAATTCTATTTTTAATGTTCACTTTTATAAGCTTAAAATAAAATACCTAGCTTAAACAGAATACACAAATTTGAGAACCAATAAATGTAAAACAGGTACTTGATATAGAATGAAAATCTCAATTATTTTAACATTTTTATCTGTAATTTTTCTATTAATGAACATAAAGAACTACTCGAAAACATAAAGTAGAACACTTAATTTTTAATAAATGAATTTAGCTTTTTAAGTAATCTAAATATTTATAACAATATCATCAGAATTACTGCGTGGTTTTAATTTATCACTCAGTAGATCAAACTCCACCGATATATAACAGCGAATTGGGAATCGAATTGACAAACTGTTGAACCAAAGAGAGGGAAGCTAATCATTATAAGCATTGAAACTTTATCAGAGATACTGTAATTTATATAAACTTCTCGTTATTAATAAATTTTGACCATGACATGAATTTTAGTCATGTATATGATAATTTCATGACTATACATTCTCGAGCAAATTATCAAAAAGTTGTCAAACTGATATGGCTCTTTTTTTTCTTGTTTAAATAATAATTTGTATGTGTGTGCCTCGAAGGTAAAACATCCATATTTTTAAAATTATTGATATTATCTGCAAACTGAATGTAAATGGTCCTAAAATATAAATGATAGCAAATTGTTATATGAATTTACTTATTTGTGTTTACACTATGTTCTTCACTCACTGTGTTCTAAAACTACTTTCTTGACATATTTTGCTTGGTAACTTTCAATATTCATCTACAATTTTCTGGAAGTTTCCATTAACGTAATTTAGTGGATATTTTAACAGTTTGAAGAAGTGACATATTTGAGCATTTACCGGATATTGTGAAATAGAGTTTTTATGCAGTGCTTTTCAATATTCATTTTGTTCCTACTAGAAAGTAAAAAATGTGTGCATAAGAGATATGAAAGTAAACAGCTAAATATGAAGAAATAATCTTCAAAATATGTGCTTGAATTATGTAGCATCTTGTAATAGAGTAATATAGAAAAATTAAATTATTAACACCTTTATTTATGATAAATAATCTATTAGAAACATAAGCTATTAGGTTTTCGTGATTGAACGTTGATAAACAACAAATAAATGTAGCTATTTCTATATTCTATTTAGACCATAAAAATTTTAATTTTAAGGAATCTGATCAAGTTAGTTGAAAGGATTAGAATATGAGAATAAAGAGAATTAAAAATATAGAGATGATTCACAAACACTGTTCTCAAAATTAGGTAGTTTGTTTGACTTAAGATTAGAAAAAGTTTCTAATTTTTTAAGTTATTTTATCAATATAAGTTAATTTCAATTTTTTTATGAAATGTAAAATATAATATAAATTCTCTTGGATCTAATAATCGAGATATTTAAATCAAATATTTTAAAACTTGATTCAATAAGTTTTCTTTAACCATTATGTAACTTTTGTGACAGTATTTCAAATCGTTTATCCTCCCAATTTAATACAATCATGTGATCATACAAAATATTTACCTTTCAAACTTCCTGATTTTACAAGAAATCTTCAATAATAAAGAATTCAAATACGGGTTCGACTACTTTTTGAGTTGTATAATAGTAATTCTTAAAACTCCCTAACATCTCTATTTACTTAAGTAAATCATTTGTCAATTTGAAAACATAGAATATAAGTGTCTGGTGAGTAAAGCAATATTTCTTTGGGTATAATTGATTAGATATATATGGGTAAAGTAATATTCAACAGGTTTTACAAATACCGTGTAGGGTAGAATAAAAATATTGTAAAGAGTTTTAAATGATTAGAAATAAATTTTGAAAATTACAATGATGTAAATATTTACATCTTTGTCTACAAATTTGCAATTATTATCTGTTATTTCATGTAAAATTATCATTAATATCTGACATTAATAGAATTGCATAAAAATAATGCAATTTTATAAAAAAGGAATTGTTTAATTTTAAATGAGTTAATTTTCAATGCACTCATGAAATTTCTACAGAAATTTACGAAAGTGAAATTTAATTTAAGGTTTCAATGATTATTAAAATTGATAAAATTAATTCACACTATTGGCATGATATAATTTTCTTCATTGAGATTTTTAATCCTTATTTTAAGACTTTCATATTTGTTTGTGTTTTTCGTTTATTATAATGAAATGAAATTCATATAATGATTCAATTACTTCATAAAATTCTGTATAGTTTCATCTAAAAGATATGGCGTTAATATCATATAGGCGTTTAAAGAAAAAACGTTTATAATGTTAATCATTTTAGAAAATTTCAAAAATTTTCAGAGATGTTTTTCCATATTAGGAAGTAATTAGACGACATATAATTTGTTTTATCACTGTGACCAAGAAAAGTTTCTACAATTTTACATGAAAAAAAATTCTTCCTTGAAATGAAATAATGACTAAATTATTTTCATTTGTGTAGTAATATGTAGTTATTATGTAGATAATGCATGTTTTTTTTATAAAATTAAAGTTGATTATGTTTTAGTTTGTTATTTTAAACAATGTTATTTTTCATCAAACTTTATATAAATTGTATTATAAAAATTTACATAATAATTTTATTACATTATAAAAATAATTAAAATTTTATCAATTTATAAATTATATTCGTGAAAAGTACTCTTTGCATTTGTATTGTACTAGATGAAAAATTAAATTATAAACTTGAATACATAGATCTCGTTTTAATGTTAGAGTGGCAGCTCTAAGTAACGATGTCATTTTATTTTGAAGAATTTTTCAAGAATATATTATTTATATTTTAAAGTATATTTACCTAATTAAATTAAGCATTATCAATAAATCTCTCTTTGATTTTATATACAATATTACTGACAAAACATCACAACATAAAGTAATCTTTACAAATTACTTAAATGTAGATTAAGGAACAATTATTTTGAAAACAAATTAAAATACAAAATATATATATTATTTTCTTCACCTAATTTTTTACGCTAATAACTTATTTTTAATTTTTTTAAACACACATTCAGATTTTGTTTATTTTTGATTTCCACATTTTTTTACATTTTCTTAAATTTATATCTTAAAATACTAAAAAGAGCATGATAAAAGAAATATAATTGAAATGTTGAAAACTCTTATATTAAATATTCTGTTCTTGAATTCTTTTGTAAACGAAATTAAATATATGCACATTTTAAATAAAATTGTTCCTCCTTATTAAACAATACGTTTATTTATTTAAGGCTATAAAAATAAAGAAGACTGATATGAAATGAAATGAAATATTTCTTATTTTTCAATCGCATGCAGGACAAATTGAATTGCCTTTTATGAGAAAGAGAAGTGTAAAATAATAGAAATAAACTGTATGATTTTTGTAAAATTACATGAACTAATCGCTTTCTTCTTTAACCATCAAAATACCTTTTGCTTGCTTATTTACATATCGAAGAAGAATCAAAGCTCTTTTAATAACATTCAGATGATAACAGTCTAATGTTTCTCATACTTTAAATAGTATTATAAGCATCACAGTATAAATATTTCAACAATGATTATATAATTCTACGAAATCTTAAATTCTAAATTATCTATGAAATTTATCTTCAAGTTTATATGATTAAGTGTGTCTTCTTCAAACTTATGAGATAAAAGTATACTTCAGTACATTATAATGTACTTATTTTTAACTTAAATATAGTAATATTTATGCCGTATTCATAACAAGAAGACTACTCAAACTAAGCTCTTAGAGAAACTGATCTCAATACCTTACTTTCATTTCTGCTGGGGATATAATTTGTGTGGGATAAAGATTACGTATCGTAACTTATTTTAAAACATTTTAACCCTAAAAAAACTACATATACGTAATGTAAACTATGACTCAACTCCTTTTTTATATGCAGCAAACATATGATGTAAGTAAAAAAGAAATAAGTGTTTCGGTATTTAAACCATATTGTATAGAAAGATAGTGTCTCTTAAAGATGGGATCAAGTAAAGAAATTAACACTTCTGTAAGTTCTCTTATCTCCACAATTAACTAGTGTAGTACTCATATATTGTAGAATTAGTCTTATCAAATACATATAAGATACACGAAAACTTTTACTAGCACAATTATTTTCGTTTCTGATCATTATATTGCTATTTTATTCACGAATAATTCCAATATTTTAAATGTAAATAATTACTGTTGCTTTCAGTGTAAGCACTAATTTAGTTTTATAAACTCTTATGAAATTGTATTATAATTACTTGTACTTTAAATAAAAATTCTGCTAAAAAATTGAATTTCTGCCCATTTTTGAAATTATCAGAGAAATGTTGAGGAGAGCCATTTTTTGGTATTTTTAATGCATTATCTAAAATAAGAAACTAATCTCGCAAAATATTTCAAAAACACTGCATTTAAAAACTTATCGATATGAGCTAAAGTAACTGTTAAGACCTTACATAAATTCAATGTTTTTTTGCTTGAAAAATGCCAGCTGAATATAATATTTTACAAATTTTAAATTTCTTAAATAATAACAAAAATTAAGTTATATTGTTAACTTAATATAATGAAAAGAATTTATAACTCTTAAATAATTTTTATATAATGAAAATAATTTATAACTCTTAAATAATATGTATATAAAGATATATATTCTCAGTATACGTTTACAAAAATATTTGTATAAACATTGGATGTTATAATAAATTTTATGAAACCATTCTAAAAGTTTAGTCATTTCAAATCATATAAATTTCTTTTTTCCCTTTTAACAATCAATTTTAACGATTAAGTCATTTAATATGAAATTAGAGATGTTTTAGTAAACATTTTTATAAATTTTTATAAGCACATAAAATACTGATACTTAAAATGCTGGTAAATAAAAAATTCAATAAGTTACCGATTAAATTTGATTTACTTCAATTTTTAATTCAGCTACAAAATGTCTGGAAGCAATTCCCATGGAAATGTATATAAAAAAATAATGTTAAGTACCAAAATAATATTACTCTAAAATAAAAAAATAATGCAATAGTCCGATATAAGTAATTAAAGTGTAATTCAAATATATAAGTAAATATAAAGTTTTAAGTAATTAAAGTATAAGTAACTATAAGTGATTCTTGAAAATTATTATGCATAATAGTTATTAGATTGATATGCCAAATCAATGCACAAATTTGATGAATTATTTTAAGTCAAAACTAAATTAAACTCGTATTTTTCATAACATGTCAAGATATATTTTAAATTTTATTTTAATGTGTTATATCTTTGTTAAACTCTAAATATTAGTCCCTTTTTAATTAATAAGGATCCATTTATACTTTGTCATCGATAAAAACAAATATTAATTTTTGGATGTTTATTGAACAGAAGTAATACTTACTTATGTAATCTTTCATTTTTGCTTACATTAACGAAGATGCAGGCAAAATAGCAACAATGAGTAATAACATATATATCATTAATAAATCCTGATGCTCACGGGAATTAGTTGTATTCTGCGAAATTGTTTTCAGAATAAAAATTGGTTTACTTTTAATTGTTTTTTTAATATTTGTCAGCTAAAATTTTATCACCAAAATATTTGTCCTCATTTTTAAATAAATTAATAATAAATGCTTTCATAATAATATATTATTTAAACTCCATTCTTCTCTTTAAAAGAAAATTAATTGGTTCTTCTAGATCTCACTTATTTAGTCTTAGAGTAAAAATTATTATTCAGCTACATTAATAGTTTCTGGAAGACTAAACAGACGTTGAATTTCATTTAAAAGCAGTAAAACAAAAATTATTTTCGAATATTTTATTTAACTTTCTTCTCTTTGATGTAATCATGGTAACCATTCTTTGATCAAGAAGGAAAAATATGGGCATAACTGCAAATAAATTGGTATTCATTCTTTTAATTTCTTTATTATAAAACAGTTAAGATTGTTATTTATTCAATTACAATATATATTATGATCTAAACCACAAAAACTACAGAATCTAAGTAACAAAAACAAAAAAAGAACAGTTATACACAAAAAAGTTGATAACATTATTGACAGAAATATTTATGATAAAAAAACATGCAAATATACAACAAAGAATTATTGAATATAAGAGTCTTTGAATTGAAATTTGTATTTGTAAATTAAAAATTATGTCACTTCCACACATGTGAAAGTTCTCATTTTTGATATGCATACATTAAAAATAAAGGGAACACAGTTGACGAAGGTTTTAAATTCTTAGGGACAAGTAAATTGGTTTTTAAAACCGAAAGTTCTTAAATAGGAAAATAAGCTTTGAATCCTATAAAGCTTTGAAAACTATTTTTTTCACCAAACTGTTACTCTTTATAAATAAAGCGCTATTAGCAAAGAATGTATATGCACTGCATTAGAAACTTAAAAAATAATATTCATACTTTTCATTTTGTTGATGAGAAATTACGGAAACATTTTTTATTTGTTTAAAAACTATTCTTTTTAAAAACATATATTTCTGTTTCTTTTTTATGTAGGGAAAGCATATTATTGTTGTTTTTCTCAAAAAAGCACTACTTTTTAACCCTTCATGCACTTGTTTTTCGGATGATCACATCACTTTTTCTTTTTGTTTAATAACTGAAACTTCTTTTTTTTGTTGAATCATTTACTCACCTGGTAATTTTTACGTATCTGAGTGAACATTCCAAAAATCATAAAAAGAAATATCAGTCAGCCATGGGTATTTTTTTG
>JAPDSC010007783.1:2384228-2409403 GCA_026290005.1 Latrodectus geometricus | reverse complement strand
CCAAGGGTTTCGTAATTTTGAGTCACAGACACGTGAAGAGGTTATACAAGAGCTGACACCCTTTTCTTCACATTTACGCCACACCAGAGAGGACTTCGAAGATTAACGCGATCACAACTCACGAGCTCTAGCAACCCAGTCAGGGAGAATGTGGCAACCCTCAGTTTCTGCCCGCGGCAAGCGATCTTTCTTTTTTCCTAATGGGAAGTGATGTGAAGCTACTGAACCACTGGGGGGTGACCTTTCTTCAGTTGCAGTGATTATAAAATCAGTGGTGTCAAATTGACTCTGATGTCATTTTTTTCAATATCCTTCCAAGCACAGATTGATAAGTGCATTCCAGAAATAATGTCACTTTCATAATGTGGTTCAAAGCCATGATCACTTTTAGCGATCTTCTATTTATTTAAGTGTCTTGCAATATTTGCAAGTCCATGCAAGAGGTTATGCTCTCTTGCATGTACTGTAAGAAAGTTATATAGTCAGGAGAAATTCCACCCTTAAAAAGTTCCAGGGATTTAACAGCAGTGCATTAAGTAACCCACATTTCAAAAGATGTTGGATTCTCCAATAAAAACATCAATCCATGTTTTCAACCATAAAATAATAATATGAGAAAAAAACTTGAAAAAAAAATGAGTTTGAAAAATAAAGATGGATTCAAAATTTTTTACCCCGCAAATGGGAATTAAAATTAGTATGGTGTCCATGTGACAATGCTAGATATTAGCATATAGCTAGTAAAATATTGAGTGTTTTTAAATTCAAAATTTTAATATCCATATGAAAAATCTGTTGGTTTATGTTTTAATTAACAACCAATACAAATATCACAGCTATTTTTAATAAAAATAATGTGTATTCTTAAAGATATTTTTTATACTTGAAAAATAAGTTTCCTTAACGTAATTGTTCAATATATAATAAATTCATTATATTTATTTTTGACTAAGTTGATGTCATTTAAACAATATTTATTTATTGAAAAACTATTTAATATTAAATTATTTAAATATTTTTCCATTAAATAACAATTTCATTATAGCAGAAATAAAACAATTTTATTAATAATTAGTCTGATTATTGATAAATGCAATGATATTAGAACTCAGACGTCATAATATTAATAATTTTTTTTATATATTGCAAATTATATATATTTTACTGTCGTATGTACTATATGTAAGTCGTATATAAATAAATATATGTACATGAAATAAAAATGTTAATTTTAAGCAAAAATTTATTATTTTTATTCTAGTATGCATAAATGTATTAAACATTTTCACTAAAATCTGGGTAAAATTATTACAAGTTTGTATATACTGCTATTAATTTAAACTTTCAAAAAAGGTTCTCTCTAATTATTCATTTTTATATTTTAAATATCCTCAATTATTTGAAATGCACAGTTTTTGAATTGTACAAATGAAACTTCTAGTTAAAAATATTTTTTCGTTAACATAAATGTTTTATACAATAATGAAAGATACCTACATACTTCTGAAAAGGAAAAAATATTTAAAGAAATAATGAAGAATTAAATATTCCAGAAAGAAACTTTGAAGAAGTAAAAAGTGCTTGTTAATGTAATTCATACTACAGTGGCCGAAAATAAAAGCAGTTCTTAGAATTCAAACTAAAAAACTATTTTTTCAATGAAATTGATCATTAAGATTTGAATAAGTTTCCATAATGATTAATTTAATTAAAAAAATTATTTATAATTTGTATAATTTCTTTTCACTTCTTTGTAAAATGAAGATATGAGTCAAAAATCTTAGGAATATAAAATTTATTCAATAAAGAGAAAAATTATTCAAATTAAAATAATTAAGTTCTTTTCAATTTACAATAAATATAAAACAAAACTTATTACTAAAAACTGGCATCGAGATCAGCTCCAGTTTGTTTTGTTAGTAAATAAATCTATTAAGAAGAATTCGGTTTACTTTGTAAATATTCACAAGTAAATAATTCTATAGCAAAAAGTAGATACTTACCCATCAACAACATAATTGTGATATAATTAATTTTGTAATGATATTTATATAATCCATTAGATCACATAACTGAATTGGTAGTAATTCTTGTAGCAATCGATATTTTTCAAGTACCTAAAAATAAATCATATTTAAACGCACAAATTTTATCTTATTGACATAAAAAAATGAGAAGGCTAAAATTATAAACATAATTTTTAATATTAATAAGTGAAATATATATAAATTTATTAGCAGTTGATAATTTCCAAATCATAAATAAAAACATGTATTTGTGAATAGAATTTTTAAAATCAAAATAGTTATAAATATTCATTCTGAATGCAAAGACAATTTGCAACCATGAGTCATTAAAATAAAATTTATTGCTGAAACTAAGAAACCAGAAATTATTAAAAAAAATTTTTTTACAAGCAAAATCTTTCAAATATAAACATAAAAATGATATTTTAAATGTAATATTAAAATGATAATGAACATTTACAAATTTTGAATGCATGCATTCTAATTCTTGACTGCAAAATTTAGTTAGATTATTAATATGAAATTAAATGTTGAAATTTATGAAAAAAAAATTCAAACCATAAATTTTAATAATAATTTATAACACATAACTTTTTATCTATAACATTTAACTGCCTTATCTATACAAATCCAAGAGCCTATATCGCTGACAACCAAAGCAATAACCATTATATATCTGCTCGAGTAGATTCACTCAGCTGTAAGTGCACAGGAGTAAATAATTAAGAACTCCACATCGAATTTTAATGAGTTTTAAGATTTATAGCAAAGTTTGTCTTATTTTTAATAAAAGAAAAAATGAGAGGTAAAGTATTTGAAATTTTTTGGTTATCAATTAAATATAAAAATCAATTCTTTTGGAATGGAATGGAATCAGAAAATATACCTATGATGAAGGAAATTATATATATATATTCTTTACATGTTGATGTAATATTCTTATTCTTATATCAATAAATCACACAAATAGAGCATTTCAGAACAAAATATTTACTGAAAAAATATTGTATATAATCTTTTCAACTTTCAAATGTATAGAAACTTGGACACAATAAATAGTAGTCACAAAGAATGTGAATGTTCTAAAACATGACGAGTAAAATATTTAAATAAAGAGCAAATTATTTTATTATTCTTTCTTCAGCATTATAAATAATAAATAATTTAGAGAGTTTCTTCTTAGCAAGCAATTATGTGAATCTAAATCAAAATGAATAAAATATTCTTTTTTTTAAATAACATTTCTAGACTGATAGAGAAAAAAATAAGTATTTATCTTGTAAATTTAGTTTATTTGTTTGGGCCTCTTTTTTAGCATTTTAGCTCAATATTTAATTGAAGCACCTACAAAGACAAAATTCAATTTATTTTACACATATTCAGAACCAATGAAATCTACAATAATAATTAGCAAACACATTACGAAAAACATTAACACAAAAATAAAATTTTATGTGATGTAAATTATTTTGTAATTTAGTATTCTCGAGGGCAGTGTTAAGCTTTCCTGATTCTTAAGCTGTTGTTCTCTGTCTCTCTCTCTGTGTATCTTTGTCCTTTCTTCTTCTGAGATGATGGATGAATATGGACCGCCCTGTAAACGGGTTTGTAGTGGTGTGACGTAGGCAGTGCTATTTGTACCTCCGTGACTTGGTTCACTGGGTAAAGATAAATTAGTAGCAGTTTGGCCTTGTTGTGTGTGTCGGGTCCAGTCACCCAGCGTGCCCCATCATTAGAAAAAAAAGTATTTTTGGGTTGGAAGTAATTCTTCTATCATTAAAATAAATGATAGAAGAATTACTAATTAATTCTTCTATCATTAAAATAAATGATAGAAGAATTACTTACTATTAATTGGAAGTAATTCTTCTATCATTAACATAAATGATAGAAGAATTACTTCCAATGTTAATTTTAAGATGATATAAAGGTTAAAATTTCATCCTAAATAGTCTGGCTTTTTAACCTTTGCATCATTTTAAAACTAACATTTTTCAGATACCTTATGTAAGTATTTTATTGGAGCTTGCACTTGGAATATGCAAATTCCATTTTATCAACAAAAACAAAAATAATTGAAGATATTAGTATTACTTCTGCACTGATCATTAATATATAGTAAAATATATACATTATTCATTTTTTGCCGAATATAATAGCAAGTTTATAAAAGAAGAAACATTATATATGTAACACATTTAAATTTAAAAAAAAATTAAAGCAAAATAATTATAGAATATTAATGTGGTAGTTTAAAGAGACAATTTCAATCACAAACCCTTGTGGTACAATATTCTATTTTGTAATCCCTTAATTTCAGAATACAATTTCATGTATTCAAAATCTTGGTTAATAACTTTGTAATTATATGCTGATAAATATAAAATTCTTCAATAAAATTTTTGAAGAAATTTGATATAACATTTAGCTATAATATAGGTCTACAGATATAATTGTAGAGGTATATTTATTCCACCATATTGTGTAATATAAAAACAACAAATTAATTTTAACACTATTAGTTTAATTATTTTTAAATCATTTAAAAGGGGAATTAATTTAATTAATATTTTATTATTTAACAACTAATTATGCAAATATTTTATTAACTAAAAGATTTTAAATATGCCCATTAAAATTCCTATCACTGTAACCTACAATATGCATGTATCAAAAAGTACTATAAATAATATGTATATTATATATATTATTTTTGATATGTTTGTTAAAATGTTAAAATATCTGAAATATTTGTTATGTTTGTTTTTTCCAAAAATTTTGCAAGAAATCAGTAAGAAAATTTAGATAATTTTCTTACTGATTTGTTGTAAAATTTTTGAAAAAGAATAATATTAAACTTTTTAAATTTTGAAAATGTAACATTTCTTTTCAAAATGTAAAATTGCTTTTCTTTCATAAAATAGAATATTTTGTTTCCTCGGATTAAGTAAACTTATGTTTTCAAATTTATCATGAGTGAAGATTAATGTAAATGTGCAATCAACAAAAATGGTTAATAGTATATTTAATGAACCTCTATATTATTATATAATCTAATTGAATATGCAATGAAATTATCATCCACTTTAATATATTTAAATGTTTTGCGTTTAACAATTCTGTATATAAACATTATCAAATTTTTGACAAACATAACAATAAAAGTTCTGAATGATTAATTAGTATATTTCATCTGTCACATTTTTAGCAGCATTAGAAAGAATACAACAAAGCTACAATATCAATTTATTATTTAATATAACTTTTCAACTGTTGTTTTGGTATTCAATCAAATATATGATAAAAAAAAATCAAGCATATTTATCATGTTTTAACCACATTTATTGCATTATTTCAATAAAAATACTTTTTTCCGTGTTGTCACACAACATTATAATAATTAAATTAATTTTATTGTTAAACTTACTTATATAAAACGTATTACCAAAACATAACATTTGAAGTAGAAAGTTGTTAATATCTATAATAGAATTTAAATAATAGGAAAATAAATTAGTAAATGTTGTATTCAAGTCTCATGTGTTTTTAAAATAGGCAATTTTATCTGTTACTTATTTGTAGGTTATTACTAAAACATCTACGTGGATTAAATTGACATACTTTTAAAATTCCATAGATTTTTAAATACAATTTACTGAAGAATATTTTTAACAAATCCAGATTTAACTATAACAGTAACTAAATAAATTTTTTATATTCTATAATAAATTTCCAAATGTTTTTTAGTATAAGTTAAGAATAGTTTTATAAATAGAAAAAAAAGTAATGTCAGAGTGATGTCTTGAAAAATAAAAATTATTTTATATTTTCCAATTATATAATAATTTACAAAATATGAAATTGGGATAAAAAGTGTAATTATAAATATATTATTTATGTTTTTACTAAATGCAGATTTAACAATAAATTTATTTAAACTATTCCAATATTTTCTTAATTTTATTCTGACAGTTCAACAGAAGTTTCATTTTTTAGTGTAAATTAAAGCTAATTTTATAAATGCTTATGAAGTAAATATAATTCTGTAAAAGGTTTCTTAAATAAACGGAAAATTTATTACTGTTTGAAAAAAATGAACAATCAAAAAATCAAAAAATTTCGAAACTTAATACTCAGTTTGTTTCACTGAGTGACTCAATTCCAAATGTTTAAAAAAATATGATTTTAAGTTCAAATTTAAGTTTTTAATACTTAGAATATCTAGAATCAAATACATAAAACAGGTCTTAAATAATGTATAAATTTAGTATAACTTGGAAATGATAAATGAAATTCTATTGCATATTATAAAATATTAAATAATAACTTTACTTTAAATTACTATAAGCTAATTAAAGTTTATAAAAGAAAATTGAAACTATTCATAGTATTACCAAGTTCTCACATAAGTTATTTATACAAAAAAATAATTTTATAAATTAACATTATAACATAAAGTTGCAAAGAAATGGTTTTAAAGATTTATATCTATATCAAAATTGAAGTTAATAAATTCAGAGATGGAACATTTAAGGTTTTATGATTACATTAATTAATTACATATAACCAACAATACACCTGAAAAATAATGAGAAAATATATCAGTAATGATGAGTAAAAATTCTAATCCAACATGCATAAGAATTTTCTTATTCTAAAATTAAATAAAATAAATATAATATTTTAGAGCAAAATATTACAGAAAAGAATAATCGATAATGTTTTACTACGTTCCTTTCCACAAAAGTCGAATATAAAAATATAATTATGCAGAGTTATAACACTCTGTCATGAATAAAAAATTTCATAAAAGAACAAAATATCTGGTCAATCTATCTTCAGCCATCCACCCACCTTGTCTAATAATCAGCGTGCCTGATTACGGATAGGGAGGTCCTGGGTTCGGGCATGGATGTACTTTTTCTTTCTCTCTCCTGTCTTTTCCCTTTCTTTGGGTCTACTCTATAAACGTGTACTTATGGCGCGTGTGTGCCCTGCAGAAGTCGGACTCCACACCAAATTACAAATTGCCAACTTCACACTAACTTCAAATTACGGTTCAGTTAAAAAAGTAGAGTCGTGCACCCCATATTGCCAAAAAATATATTTTCATCATTACAAAGACAATGAATAGTTTAGAAAATTTCAAGCAATTAAGTAAGTTCAAAATAAAATAAATAAATCATTCACAATTAAATTATTTATCTATTCTGAGGAATATTGGATTAATAATGTATACTCACCTTATAAATTTTATTATTCGACGATTTGAATATACCAGTTTCACTTTAATAGCCACCGGAAGATCAAGGCATTCAGCATCTGTCACCACTTGTAGGCAAACTTCCTTATCAGGGCCAAAGCCACTTTCTGACAATATTAAAAAGAAATTTCTGATATAGTTTGCCGTTATAGAATCGATACCGTTACAAGATCATGATGCCGACTGACACTGTCAATATCAGCCCTTAAGGACACCAATAAGCTTGTGTTTGCTAGTTCTTGTATGTAATTAAGTTACATTTTATGAAATAAAATAATAAGGTTCTTTTCCTTTTTTGTGAATGGCAATTTTAAAACTTTTTCTTGGAAGTTGAGTAGACAGAGAGGCATATCTCTAACTGAATATCAATTAATCTGATTAAACATCCAGCTCATATCTATAGAAAAACGTATTCGTTTGACGAGGAAAAATAAAGCATTCCCATCAAGGAGTTACATCCCCATCTAGCTTCTAGTTGACATACTAAAGCAACGCCTGGACTAGTAATTCATAGTTCAACTTTACTATGAATTAACCCGTTGGAAGATTTTTCCAGTGGATTAATTCATAGTGGTTTAATATCATATGAGTAGTGGTTTAATTCATATGGTTTGATATCTGGTCACCGGGTTCAAAATCAACAAATGCATTAAATACAGATAAACGCATCATCTACATGAGCAGGGGAGAAACTGATAAACCACATTCAATAAAAACGTCGATCCAAGTTTTGCAAACACAAATGCACAGGCTTTTTCTTTTGGCTTGGTGTGTATTTATTCCTCTTCTAGAGGTCATACCAGTTTTCATTCTCATTTATTTTTTATCTATCGAAATATTTTTAGTTTGAATTGAGATTGTTCGAATATAAAATATTATTGGGATGTAGATACTCAGATTTGTTGCAAGAACTTCACGACTATAAAGATGTAAGATTTATTATAAAAATAAAAAGTAAACATGAGCTGACTGTAACATATTATGATATAGATAATTATTTTTCACTTCATAGCAAAGAATTCATTAATGTAGAGATTAATTTTTAAAAAGTAAACCTTTATTTGTATTTGAAATTTCTTTCAATTTTCAAGTTTGTTGAAATTAAGATTAAACATAAATATTTTTATAATAAATCTTAATAAGAGCTAAATTTGAATAAAATTGAAATTAAATATAACATTTTAGTGTAATTGCCGTTTTCAAACACTTATAAAGCCGCCCACTCTGTCTATCGGTAAGTGTACCTTAGTGCATATGGAAAGTTGTTTGGTTCGTTTCCCGGTGTGGGCCTGGATGTTCTTTCGCTTTCTCTCCTCTCTTTGTGCAAATGGGTTGTAAATGGTTGTTTGACCTATAAACCGGTCCCTATGATATATGTGTACTGAGAAAATCGGACTCCACTCGGAAAAGTGGAACAGAACATCCCATATTGCCAGCCAAGGTGACACAAAACAACAACACAACAAACACTTACGAATTTATTATATTTTATTAAATATTAAATTATAAAACATTTTTTTGAGATATATTCCTGATTAACCCTTAATTTTCAAGCAAGATGTCACATTTTAATAAAATATTTCTAATATCAGAATTATTTATATTTCTAATATAAAATTTTTTAAATCAACTTACTATTGTTATTAAAGAACCTGTATTTTTGCACTATGGGTTAATTTCATTTTCATGTTTTTATTCAATATAAAGCTATAAAATATTTTTTTAAAGTGTAAAATATCTTAATTTAATCTTATTATGTTACCCTTTGAGAAATAAAAAGCTTTTTCATCTCTCTTCTCTCGAGGGGCCAATAGGAAACTGGAAAAGTCTGGGAAGTTTCCTTTCTCTAAAGTGTATCGTTAAATTTCATTGTCTTTTTTGTTTTATAATTATTTTTTAAAACTTTTAATTCTTTTCCATTTTTTTGTAATGTTTCAAATGATGAATGCAAGTAAAAACTTTTAATGACTTTAAAGTTAAAAAAAGGAGAACATGAAACAAAAAAATTCATACTTGTGACTATGGATTAAGAGTTATTTGCAACGGTTTTATTATAAGATAAGCTTTTTATCCTCACACTTTGTTATAAACTTTTGAAAAAGTTAAACACAAATTATAGTAGAATTTAGCAGATGTCGAATGCTTATCAACAATCCAATATCTTTTTTCTTGGATGAGGTAGAAAATATGAACGCATTTTTTATTTAAAGCAAATTAATTTAGAATATTAAAAAAACGGGGTAACATCCTTTCTACCTAGAAAATAATGTAAGCAATAGTTTTAAAAAATGATGATTCTGTTTGAATCTAAAGTATTCTCTTTTTGGAAAATTTTACATTGAATGCGTTTTTATAATAACTAATAAATTGGATATGTAAATATATTCAGTTTTTATATAAAAAATGTTAGATAATATTATTATTGCAGACATTAACTTTCAGATTCCATTCCTTTCAAGAAATGTACGTTTTTAGCAAATATTTATTATTTTGCGAAAGTATTGTAAAGTTTAGTACAAAATAGTAGACATACATATAAAATGTGTATGTAGTAAAATAATAAAATGACACACCTTACTTTAAAAAAACGAATATTTTTCATTAAAACTTTGTAAATCAAAAAGATAAAGAAGCTATTTTATTTTAAAAAGTTATATACACTATTGACCTTTAAACTGCTGCTACAGGAAGAAATAAAAATGTTGAAATGATATTTATTGGATAAATATTAAAAATAACAAGTGATTCTAATTTTTTGAAAAGCACAAATCCCAAGAAACGCTTGATTATTAATTCAAATAAAGGTTGGAAAGAACCCATGCAGTTTCATTGTCTTCTATTAGTGATCACATTAACTTCAAAAATATGGAAAACACTTCTCGCAGTACTGAAGAAAACTGATTTTGCGTTGACCTCCTAAAACGTATAAGTTCTTGAGGCTCAAATTAGAGTTGAGCCACAGTCATAATTTCTCAGACGATTACTCTTGGTGATGGGCTGGAATGACGATGTCGAATGCATGTATGTTTTCCACGATGACCCCAAATTCGGAATCTTGACCATCTTGTTGTAAAGGGAATTGAAATTAGCCTGAAAATAGATTTACATACGTACATGCTTAAAGTAGTAGCGTAGTTATTTCCGGGTTCATCTTAATAGAATTGCTCTCTTTGGAGTGGGAGACACTAAACTTAATTCTAGTCACTGTTGAACAACGGAAAATAGTTGTTGCACTTTTCTTTTCCGCATACACTTTTGTCGGTGTACACAAATCTGACTCTTTTTTTTCCGACATCCATTGAGAAAATAAAAAATATAAACATTAATCAAGAATTCAAATTTTTTAGTAAAAAACGCCAATAAAGTTTAACAGCAAACCTTGTATTAATCTAACTTAGTTTTATCATAATGTAAGATCGCTTTGCAAGGATGGAAATTTTATGACATTTAAAGAAAATTATTTATTTAAGTAGACAATTATGAAATCAAAAATTAAGTGCTTGAAGTGTGTTATTTTCTAAACTATTTGAATTCTTTACAAAGTCAATTTTTAATCACTGCATTTTAATTTTAACTTTCAAACCACCTTGAATTACAGTTTCGTTATTGTTTTTAGAAATTTCTCTCTCAATTCTAATTACATGCAAAGAAACATTTATTATATTCATGAAAAGTTTTTAAACTTGCGTTTTTACATTTAATATCATGAGATCTAGCAATATCGATTATTGTTACTGTTTTGAAAACTGACAATTACTGTTTCTTAAATTTTGGTGATAAACATTATTTCTTTAATGTAAAATATCTTTTGATCAAAGGAAAAAAAAAAAAAAAAGAAATGCAAAATCTTCAATTTTGATATCAGACACTTGTGCAGGGACAAATTAGAAGTCCATTTCAATTTTTACTAAACAGTGGTGGGATAATTTGATTAATCTATAAGAATAAAATCTTAATTCAGCTTGTTGGATAAATTTTGGTTTTGGGTTGCATTGAAAATGGTTGCATCATATGGAAGAAACTTTCATCAGGATATTTGAGTCTGGGAAACTTACATTGTAAACTTACAGCATTTGTAATTCATTTTAAGTACATTAAACACTGATATCAACTCACTATATATAAAATTCTTTATGTTGTGATGCACAGTAAAGATGCATCATGATACATTGTTTTAAAATTCTGCCTGCTTGAAAAATGTATTCATATAACTGTATCTTTTAAAATTTATCATCTACCACAATTTTGGGGATAGAAACCACAAATGACATCATATTCTTTCATTCGATATCCTCCCAATTGGTTTAAAAGATAGTGATGTTTATTGTTTTTTTTATTTCTGAAAAGTATGGTTTTTACTTCCTGCAGCAAACTTCCTGCACTGCACCTCCCACTGGAAATGGATTGAAAAACGGATGAAGGAAAGTTTAGATTTCAGTATTGCAGCTGAAGAAATTTTCATATATCCCATTTCTCATTCGATTAGTTTTATTTCATATATACATGAGATCTTGAATTTGGGTTGCTGAATGGCGTATTGATTAAAGCAAAGTAAGCAGTTTTTCAAAAACAGAAGGTTTCTCCGAAAGCAAGGTTTACGTTTTTGTCAAAAGCCATGGCCATTCAAGACTTGCGCGGGCTAAAAATGTTAAATTTATATATTAGAACTAACAGTAATAATCTTCAAGTAATTTTCTACACCAAATTGTCAGTACTAATTTAAAACACTATGTAGCATACAATGAAACTAGCTAAAATATTTCAGCGGTTTTAAAAGGAGAGTATGAATTAGTGACAAGATGCTTTTTTGTTAGCTGCTTTTCAGTTAATGTTATGAGTTTTGATTTCAAACCAAAATAAAATTGTTATGGTATTCAGAAAGAGTTCTTATCTCGTCTACAGACTGCAATTTGCATTCCTGAAGAGAAGACATTTAAAATACCCAAAAATCTTCATAGATTATAATTTGATTATGTAAATTAAATTCATGAAGTCTGTCGCTTACAAATACAACAGAAACATTTGTACTAGTTCAATAATTTTATTTAATTCGAAGTTCCAAAAACTAAGAAATTATATAAGTGATAAAATTTATTTTTTCTTGTAATGAGAAGTGGATTTTGGATACAAAAGCATAAAAATATAAAAAAGGGAACAAACGAACATAAATATACATTTGAACGATTTCAGCAATCAATAAGTAACCTAAGCACATTTAACATTAAAGGAATAAAAAAAAAAATTACTCCCTTCTTAAACATTTATACTCTCCTATAGAAAACTTAAAATAACTATTACATTTCATGAAATATATTTTCTTTCTTAGTAATAGAAGTTTATTTGGAATTTTGATATTGCAGATAAATTACGAAGAGGATGAATCATTCCTCTATAATCTTGAGGAGTGAATTATGTATATATATATATATATATATATATGTGTGTGTGTGTGTGTGTGTGTGTGTGTGGGTGTGTGTGTGCGTGTGTGTGTATGTGTATTGAATTTTAAGCATTTCAAATATATAAAAATTAAAGTTATGAAATATTTATATGCTTATAACACTATTATAAAAAACATTATTTGTCAACTCGTACCTTATTTTCTAATAAAAATTTTCTTGACAGACAAAAGCAGACGAGTGAAATGATTTCATATGTATGTATATTACTGCCTGCTTATCAAGAGTAGATTTTATCACCACCAAGACCAGCATTCAAAAGTAGTTAAAGTATAGATACTAGAGAATCTTGAATGACAAGATTGTTCCAAAAGTCTTAACAAAAAGAATGTTTTGGCTCTTTTATTAGTTTCTGAAATCGATAACACCGTGTTTCTCACAAAATTTCAAAGGTTACGAGAATTTTTATTGTGGAAAACTTTATTTATTCCAGATAAAGGATATTATATTTCTTGTGAAATGTAGACCAAGATGACTGCTGAAATGAATGTCTATAGATTGTAGCGAACTTTAAATATGAAAATTTGTACAGATCAATAAATGTCATTTTAGTGCATAAACCTAATTTTTGCAAAAGTTATCTACCTTTTTTAAAATAGACAGACAATTATTAAATGATTCTTCGATGTTAATTAACATGAAACCAATGAACAAGAGCATCTTGTTGATGTGAAAACAATTTATTTTAAGAAGAAAGTTCTAATTGGAAGTTCTTTTTGAATGGAAAAGTATCATTTGAAAGGTTGAACTTGATTTTTTTCAGTTCAATTAAATGTTTAGTTTTACTCATATTTATATTGTTATGATTCAAAAGTTTACTTTTTATTTTTTGATTTGTATTACATATATAGAATACTTTATGAAGATTATGTTTAGTACTTAAAATATACAATAAAAACTATAACAAAAGAATTAAAGATGAATGAAATTCATAATTAATTAATGATATGATAAATACAATAATTTAAATATTAGGAACAGAAATGTTTGATATATAAAATATTTCTGTTCCTCACATTTTTATACGCCCTACTAACGCTTTACTAAACAAATTTAAACATCTGATAAATTATTAGAAAATAACTTCGAAATTATTTGTCGAATATATTAGATATTTTATATTAAATTGTTATATAAGCCGAGTTTCAAAGTACAGTAATAAGTTCTTTTCAATGATGAATACACTTAGTAAAAAATCTTATGAAATAGTACATTCTATAAAAATATATTACTATAATATTTTAAGACTTCCTGAATTTGTGGTGAGAAAATCATTATCCAAAATAATTTGTAAACAGTGAATGTAATATGTTTCTATAAGACAAATGAATTTTTAATGAATTATTCTCATTTCTGTTTATTTAGTCACAATAAACTTTTCAGAATTTAATAAAAGGGAGAAATAACGAACTCATATTAAATTATTCTTGCATACCATATATTTTTTTACATCTTTTATTTTTAGATATTTCCATGAAGTATTGTATTGATTTATATTTTTTATGTATAGATTTAAGGTGATTACAATTGAAAATTAAAAGTCTCTTAATTTCTACTATGAAAAATTGAAATTTTCTTCTCTTCATGTTGTGGAACTTATTTAAAAAAATATTGATTGAAAGCATTGATAGACAAAGTTTTGACTTAGAAAATACTCAAGAAAGGTTTTGCATATAAAAATAAATTCAAGAAGACAATAATATCATGGCTAAATAATATAACTGAATTAACATGACTGAATTATATCATAGAAATCATGTATGAAAAACATGTGTTTTATTAAAATGTTTCAGTATACTTTCTCTCTCTATACGCAAAAAATCGTTAGACTTGTCTTTTGTTTTTTGTTGATCTTAATTTAGGATCCATTGAGAAAAAAAATATTCAAATAAAGAAATTTTTAAGAGGAAAAATAAAATACAATTTTCATTGTTATAGAAAGGAAAAAGTTTCAATTCATGAAACGAAAGACTTCAAAGATGAATTAAATACATTTTAAGTTTTATAAAGAAAAAAAAATTCTGTAGTCACTGGAAACAAAATAAAACGTTTTATGCTGTCTAATTTTATGTTGAAATAATGTACTATAGTAGAATAAAGAAGTCATTGCTGTTTCGAAAATATACATTTTTCTGTGAAATGATTCCTTAGAAAAATGTTTTCAAATATTATGAATATATACTACTAAATTATAATTTACAAAGCGTTTTTGATGTTATTAATATATAGAATAATATCAATATGCCAGTTTATTAACTTTAAGATATAATTAAATGGTTTTGGAAAGCCATAATTTTTTTAAATGTTTGCAGGAATATAGTATTTAGTGAATTAAAACGTATGTTCAATATTTGCAATAATCTAAAATTCACCAGAAAACAAATACAACATTTATTAATCAACTTAAATACAATTATTTTCCTGTTAAATTTATTTTAAAATATGTAAGAAGTAGAGAATCACATGTAAAAAAAAAAAAAAGATTGAAGTAATGCGTAGTTTTTATAATTACAGAAAGGCCACCCAAAGATTAACTGAAGCTCTTACATGAATCCCAAAAAACACTTACTTTCACTTTAATTTTACTTTAATTATACTTTAACTTTTAATCTACATTATAATTTATAAACTACTTTAACTTATAACTTTTCTTATTACTTTTGGCAACCATATTCATCAGTATTTGATAAATATTTTTAATGTAGTGCTTTGGTTATTTTTTAACGTATTGCTGTTATTATTTTTCCTTCAATTTTGCTAAATTTACTTTAATACAGACTCTCTTCGGTGTAACAGCACAAAGAATTTTAGACTTTTGTCCTTCGTGCTTGTCAGAAAGGAGTGTTCCATTTGAATAGTTGATCATCTCCCTCCTGTTGAAGACGTGGTCCGTATGCCCTTTCCCTATTTATATGATATAATTTTTTCTTAATTTTGACTTATTTGTATTCAATTGTATAATTTCTTTTTAATATTATCTTTGATTTTTATTGCTCTTCAAATTACATCTTATTTTATTTATATTGGCATTTCTCTCATTGGCTGCTTTTGTGCTGGCTTGATTGTCTAAAGTATTTGTTAGTTAATATTGTATTTCATTGACTCTATTTACTTTCAATTTGCTTTATATTGTATTTACTGCTTTATATATATATATATATATATATATATGAGAGACATCGTTTGTATATTTGAAAGAAAATTAAAATATTCGAACAGTTACTTAGTTTTGTTTTGATAATTATATAAAAATTATTAAAAGATATTTATTCATTCTCAAAATCAAATTTTTTAATGATTAATTTGCTACATTGAAATAGAAGAAAAAGTAAAACATATATATAAAAATCAATAATAGAATAATCACGAGTAAGAGGGAAACAATGGCAATAACTGAAAAATTCATACTGAACTATTAAAAGGCGTATTTTTCTAACAATGAATATAACAAATAGTTTCACTTTTATTTAATACCACAGAATATTAAATAATGTTGAAATGACATAGTGCTTCATAAAGCAATTAAGGAAAAGTCATGAATTTCTTACATTTTCCATTTTTAGTGTTGATACAGTTAAAAAAATTTCCCAATCAAAGTAAACGTTTATCTGAGATTAATTTTTAATCACTGAATACAAAAACATTTCACAAAAAAATGTGTATATAATATATTGTTCATGTATTTCTTAGATAATGTGTTATTATGTAATGAGTTATTTGAAAATTTCAAGAGTAGTTAATTGTTCCTGATTAGAATCATGATTTGAAATATACTTATTTTACGTACGTACAAAAGTTCTATTCTTATTTATAACTAAAGCAAAATTAATATTATTGGGTCAAATTAGGTTATGTGCACAGTGTCTTTTCACATGCTATTGAGTTTAAATTTATGAATTAAATTAATTATAAACGTGCTTGAAAAACACAAAAGTCATTGAAAAAAATTTTCAAACATATTTCTGAATAACTACTCATATATATGCGTACTGCTATACAAAATATTAAACGCAGCATGAAAAATAATATAGAAATACAAATCATTAATTTTAGAGAAAAATTATTTGAATAACATTAGAAATTTTCACATGAGTGAGAAATCGTAAAATTCTCAATCAGTGAATAGTCAAATAAATTATCTTTGATAATAATCATATTTATGAACAGTCAAATAAAACAACTTTTTTATGAAATTATATAGCATATCATAAATTGTTAAAAAATTCATTGAAGTGATATACAAAATTGCTGTTGCTAATTTTTATAAATACATATATTGATACATTAACGAGAGGCAAAAATGCATTTCGTAAACAAAAAGAAATTTAGATCACAAAAATTACTTTCAAGTGTATGAATGTCACTTTTATAAAACAATAACTTTTCTAACTATTACAAACTGATTCACGAAAAATACTCACCAAATATTATTACAAGAACTAACAATAGTACAAGAAGTTTTATTCTGTACTGATATCAAAATGTACAACTTCTTTAATTAAAATAATTTTTTAAAAATCCCTGCATACTTTAATGAGTTCTTTTTTGATTGTTGCATCTAAAACTGATAATTAAATCTAAGAAAATACTTATAAAAATACAAAAACATAATTATTTCTCCAGTAAGTTGAATGTAGACATTTAATTTAAAAGTGAGCAAATTGATACAAAATGACTATTCCTTCGTTCGTTTGAGCAGGAGGAAATTACATATAGCTCCCTCATGATTTCAAAAGGAGAAATAAATATTCTCATACATTTTTGAGATCCCTGTCTACACTCTAAAAATTGAGTAATTTTCAGTATTTAATGAGTGTCAGGTTTTTCTAACTCGTTTTTCAACATAACATATATTTCATGGTACGTAATTCTGTTAGGTTTATATAGATTTGGTTTCTATTAGATTGGATTCATAAAATTATTTTAAAGAATTAATTTTAATCTTTTAAAAAAGAAGTTTACATAATTAAAAAATAAATATTTCATAATCTTGACTTTAATTTCACTCGATTTCTTAAGAGTGCTGTATTAATTATCTTTAAATAAAGAGTGTTGCCTTCTTTAATGTATTTAATTTATGAATGAATAAAGAAGTATTCAAAATAATATGAAGAATACATTTTTTGATGAGCTTTTATTTATCATTTCTAAAGTATCAAAAGTTATGAGAACGACAATAGACTAATTATTAAAATATGAAATGTTACATTAACCAGCGCCAGTTACTATGAAATAAATTATAAAATAATATTTAATAAAAAAGGATCACAGAAGCTTAATTTTTTTATTGAAATTATATATATTTAAAATTTTTCACTTTGAAAACTATTTTTAAATTTCATGTTAAAGATAATTAGACTTGAAAATTTATTTTTGGATAGTTAATACTTTTGTTTAGTTAATTAAAATCAGGATAGATATACTAAAAGCAGGAACATTTTTATAATAAAATATTGTTGGATGTAGCAAAGCAGATTTTGAAACGTTTATAATAACAAATGCTAAAATAGTGAAGAAGAGACCAAATACTTGACTTTTTTTCAGAAAGTAAATTAATTGTTAAAATTTAAAAGAAAGAAGTGGGAAATATTAGGACAAGTTAATAAATAAAAGAGTGAACTGGAATTATTTATTTCCATCTCATTAGAACTTTTCTTTTTACATTTTTCAAAACTTAAATTCATTAATTTATTATGATATTTGACAAAATTTATTACTTAAATGTTACATATTTAGTTCAGCAAATATTAGTTAAAACTCAGGTTAAATATCAAAAATTTTATTAAAGGTTGGTAGTTTCGTTTATGTTATTTATACATATGTTTGTGTAGGAGGAACGATTATTGTTATAAACTGTACTAATTATTCCTAAATTAAAATACTAAATAATTTTATGCAATAATTAAGTTATGCATAAAATTATTTAAAAATAACTATAGAGAGGCAGTATAACATTTAAACCAAATATTTTATTTTTAATAAAATTAATTTAAGTTAGGAAAATGTAAATGAGGGATTGTTTCAAAATAATTAAATATTAGTACAATCTATCAATAAATATAGATAAAATATGGGAAAAAATAATCTTTATGAAAATAAATTTTTGACACCATGAGGTATTCATTCATTAGATTAGCCTTGGTATAGTATATGAATGAGGAATGAGCATTGCATTATTTGAAATTTTAGTATAATTTCAGGGGTAATATAAATAAATTACTTTTCTATATTAAAAGTCTTTCATAAACTAACGATTATGAAAATACTTAAATATAAATCATGCTATATTTACCAATTCTGAAAATTTGAGAAGTATAATTATATTATTCAAAATGTTACTTCGTGGCATTTTAAATATAACAATTTTTTTTATTTATGATTATGAAAATATGCATAAATATTGTTGGAAGTTGAGATCTGTGTTATAATTATAGACTTTTGCATGCATAACTTTTTAACATCTTATTTTTTTGAGACAAATATCCCACTTCATTATAACAATTTGGTCATTTATAAATAACATGAATGTATTACAAAAACTTTTATATTGTTATCATTTATTTGCTCAAACAAAACGCTACAAGGGGATTCTATAAGTATTAATGAAGATAATTTAAATTGTGTTTAAGCTGAGTTAAATGGAATTTATTAGTAGGAAGCTGATTAAATGCATTGAAATTGTAACATTATTATTAAGGAAAATTTGAAATAGGATAATATTTTACTTAACTTGTATTTTTGTTGAATAGAATTAAAAAAATATTATTAAATATTTAAATGAATAGAAAATAATGTAAAATTCAAATTGCTAATCTTTGTGTGAGTTTCAGTTATTTTAATATATTTAAGAAAACTAGTTTATCGAAAACGCTCAAAAAGTTTAAAAATATTTAATAAATATGAAGTTTCTAAAGTAGTTACTTATAGAAATGTAATTTTAAGTACCCTGGAATAAATATTTCCTGGGAATAATTAATAAAAAGTAGAAATCAGTTGCTGATTCATTGAATAAATAAATACAGTTTTTGTAAAATTTTAAATTGAGCGATATTAGAAATTTATGGTGCAAATAAAAACAAAATATAATTTACTATTTGTAAAGAGAAATAAACTGTGAGTTAAGAAAATAATGGAACAAATATATTGAATCAAATTGCCGAAGAAAATAACAACAGCTCAGTAATTTGAAAATTAATTCTCTTATAGATGAAAAAGTTAAAAAAAAAAAAATAAGTATAAAAATAAATCTTACGTAGCCCGTTGTGAAATTTATTAAATTTTTATCTGTTCATGACAGGTAAATTAGATTTTCCAATTTTAAAGCTTTTAATACTTTATTCTATTTCAAATGTTTTCACGTTAAAACATTTAATTCTGTTTATTTCACAAGAATTCAAGGTATAAGATTATTTAAGTTATTTAAATTGAATACTACTAAGTATTTATTATGCGAAGAAAATTAGATGTACTTAAATACGATTAATTCTTGTAAACTATTGTGTGATTAGTTCTCGTTTCTTGGGATTATTAGATTTTGTAACTTTAAAAAGTTAACTAAAACACATGGATTTTATTTTTGTAAGAAAGTAATAAAGTAATTTTGTAATGGTTGATATAATTGAAAGTTGCTTTTTGTTTGTTTTATTTTCTCTCAATCTACTTGTATGAACAATATTTTCTCAATTAAAAAATATAATACATCATTATTTTGAGAATTCATTTTAAACTATTAATTAAATTTCAAAAGTTTCATAATTATTTAATAATATCAAATATTTCCTAAAGGTCAAAGAAGAGGCTTCGATATATTGATAATATTGAAAACCGATACTTTTATTTTCTTCGATTTAATACAGCTAAAATTGGATTTTCTGAATAAATATAATATAATTTCAATATTAATGTCCTTTTAAGGGATAATATTTTATTATTTTTAAATTAGATGAAAAATTAAATATTATGTATTTACAAGCATAATAAAAAAGAAAAAGGTAAACACACATTTAGTGAAAAAATACATAAATAATTAACAAACGTTAATTCAGATAAATAAATACGTAACTTAGCATAAAAATATACGCAAAGTTTGGTTTATAAGTTTTAAATCATACATTTTTTTATATTATAAAAAATTTGAATATATGAAAATTATTTATAATATATTATTAACAAAATTTCTTAAAATAAAAATAATAAATAAATATTTTTTAATAACTTCATTGCATTTGCTATAAAGCTTTAAAAAGTATTTTTTGAATTGTGTAATTTTCTATATTATGGTATATTAAGATTGCAATATAGAGGAAATCTTTCTCTCCTTTTATTTCCTTAAATATATATTTTCTCTCTAAACCTATTATTTCTTGAATTAAGAAGATACATTTTTACGCAAAGAAATTATGTTTAACTATGTTGATTATAAAAATAATGTTTAGTTCTACAGGTTGAGCATTTTCTATTTATCAGGTATTCATTTGCAAAGAAGCATTTTCAATTAAAATTATTTTAAATAAGGAATTAAATCCTTAACTTATCTTCTCTGAATAAATCGTCTAGGTTTTTGTTCTTGAAAAATTTGCTTGATTTCTCTTTCATCACTCTTTCATATAAAGGCTAATTAGTTTTAAATCGATTGCTGTTTAAAATCTTTTTTTGATCTACCACAAACATCAGTTTCCAAGATGCTGGGAAACCAATGAATTTTTGGAGTCAAAATCAGAGGGTTACATATTAAATTATTTGCTAAGACTCTAGAGCAGAAAGTAGTCCCCCTAACTAAACAATTTTATTTGAAATAGAACTGAATTATTTTTTTGTTATTAGGATTAAGCTATATTGAGTAAGTTTATAGTAGTATGTACGCAGGTTTTGACAATAGTTTTTAAAATACATAATTAACTGTCAGAAAGACAATTAAATTCATTAGTAAAGTGAAGCACAAAGACTAATTTGATGTTATGATTTTTAAATTTATTTTATTACAATATCATTGCAGTAAAATTGAAGAAATAATTTTTGATAAAAATATTTAACAATTAAATATAAATAACATTAATAACTAAAATAAATTTATTTTTGTTTATAAAGTAATACAACTGCATTAACTGCAAATAATAACACAAAAAGAAATTTTTATTCATTTTAACATCTTAATTGAACGTGTCTTTTAGCTCACAACAATATTTAACTATCAAGAAAGTATTCTTAATTATTGTGTTGTTCTGAAAAAAATTCGTTTCTCATGAAAATTAAAAACGTGGAGAATGAAAAAATAATTTATTGAATTGTATGTTGACAAATCTAGACCAATACTTTTCTTTATATTTCTGGTAGTTGAATGATTTCTCCCTCATAAAATGGTTTGTGTTTACTATCAAAAGCCAGATCGAAGTGGGAAAAATGAAATTATTTTCTGAACAATATTAAGCTCAAATATTAAACAATATTTAAGCTCAAAGCATAAGTCAGTTAAAGTAAAATAATAAAAAGATACGTAACAAACTAACTTTGCATTTCCTGTAAAACAGTTTGTAAAGCTTTGATAAAGTGAGACTGTTTTTACTGTTATTTTAAATTTTAAAACAATTGAAATTTTTATATATTAAATTCCTCAAAATAATTTCATTTGGAAATGCAGAAAACAATAGAAATACATATTCGGCATTCATTAATAAAAAAGTTACAGGATTTACTTTATTACTTTTATTAATATATATCTTATAATGCAAAAAATATCTTTTACAATACTTAAAGGTATTATAAAAGCTAAACTACTGTGTTTTAATAAAACATGAAATTTTTAATGTTTTATTTAATTTATAAACTTTACGTTATAATATTAAGAAAATAACAGTTATCTGAAATATTTCACACAATTAAAGCTGCTAATTATTTGTTTCTCAATTGATTTTCTCAGAATTAATAGTTACTAAGTGAAAATAATTATTAAAAATTTTTCTTATAGACTTCATGGTTGTACAAAAATGGAATGTTTCTGTATTAATTTAAGTTAAATTTTCTAAAGTTTAGTTTTCAAATCTGCTAATTTAAAAAAAAATTCCTTCAAAATTTTTCACATTTATGGTAATGTTTGAATTTAAATATTTCAGTTTAATATTTTTCAATTTACAATATGAATTTATGAAAGATAAAAATTATTACACGACAGGGTTTTATTAAATATCTAAAACTTATAAGATCCCAAATTAAATAGTTGTGTCCTCCTTGTAATGTCATTTGACTCCCTGATGTGTGCAAAATGATAGAAATATGAAGAAGGTAATTACAAAGTTAATTAGATGATGTTATTCCTCAAATGGGTCATAATTAATAAATTACAACTTCAGTTTATTAATATTTTTTTCAAAAATAACTGAAGGATTGGAAAGTATGATAACGCGTTTATAAGGTTATATTAATTTCAAAATTTATGCGAATGAAAATATTCCAGATAGCTCTTAAGCCTTATTTGTACATTACATTCGTATTAAAAGTATTGGTTGATTTAAATATTCATATAACTTATCCTTTCATGCATACATTAATTTAATATTATATGAATATGAATTCTATGAAAGATAAAAATATTTCATCCTGGTTTAACAATTTTATTATTGAGAGCAAAATTATTATACCACTATGGAATGTAAATAACAGATTAATGTTAACCATGTTTTAAAGTTAGAAAACTTCTGAAAATGCAGATCTAAAAAGTCCCTGCTCTGAAGAGAAATTAACAAACTAAAAAGAAAGAACTAATCACATTCATTTCTGCATGCAGGACTGGTTAACTTAGTTAGGACAGACAAAGACTGGTTAACTTATTGCAATCTATAAAGGTTCCAATTTCCTTCTACATCTCTCATCACTAAAGAATGTGTACACTTCTGCCTTACAATCATTAACTAAATACTTTTGTTTTTTAAAAGATCAAAATAATCTGTTTGAATAAGGATTTGGAGAGTTTGGATAAAATATTTCGTATTGTTTTGCTTAAGTATAAAATTAAAGTTCTTAAAATTATAGCTATGTCACAGGTTTTTATACATCATAAAAGTAACAGTTTTTTCTCTAAGGGGAAACAATACAGAAAAGCTGATAGAGAAAAGTGTAATGACACACTATGTCGTGAATCCAGTTTAATTATCATTAGAACGTGTTGAATGTGCTCTAAAATATATTTTTCAACGATGTTGTTAATCGCAGTTGTATTCATTATGATAATGTTAGCTGAACTGGGATTCATTTGAATATGTGATATCATGCTATTACTCAATCCAGATTCATCGTTGATTATATCTCTTGAGGGTAATCTTGTCATTACAAGACAATGCAGTGTCAAGTATAGCCAAATCCATATTGACTGTGCTAACAAAAGATGAATAAATATTCATTCAGCCCTTAAAAAATATCATACCATGATTCAGTGATTCTGACGTTATTGAACAGTAATGGATTTACTGTTACTGTAACACTTTGTAGGAGAAAACAAAAATTGAAAATTATAAGAGTAAAGTGACACTATGATAAGAATATGCTTTTGAAATATTAAACTAGCACCTCAGTTGTTTTCTTAGAAAGTTTAAAAAGCAAAGATCATGTAGACTCTGTTAATACTTTCTACATGAAAACGTAAGAATTATTCTTGGAAAATAATAGCATAATAAGAATTTAATTTAAAAATCAAAATTAGTTTAATGCATTAAATGAAGAAGAATAGCATTAAGCACTGTTATTCTTGTTCACTACTATATTGAAAATAGTTGACAATAATACAATTTAGAAAAGACAAAAGTAATAGAATTAATTTCATAGATAAACTGTATACACAATTTATACAAACCAAACATTTGTACAGGCAAACAGTGTATTTCTTGTGCAAACAGACTTTTAATTAATAAAATATTTAACATTATTCGGTGGGAATAAACTTTTCTCAAAAATAATTTTCTCACAAATTGATATTTTTATTTAAAATGTCATCAGTTGATTTATGAGAATCTAGATAAATAATTGCAGCCAAAATTTTGAGAAAAGTATTATTTTTGGTGTAAATATTTCAAATAAAACTTAAATATTTTGAAGAATAGAACAAATTGTATAGAAATATATTTTGAAGTGTAGAATAAAGTGTAAGATGTACTATGTATTATGCATATAAAACACGAAATACAACATAAACTATTTTGTAACTTATAACTGAAATGACTCAAAATTTGTACGTTCACATGTAAATTTTTCTAAAATTTAATAAAGCAAAATCTACTTTAAAAGTTTTCACTAATTCTTCATTCTCTCTCTCTCTCTCTCTCTCTCTCTCTCTCTCTCTCTCACACACACACACACACACACACACACACACACACACACACACACACACACACACACACACACACACACACACACACACACACACACACACACACA
>JAPDSC010007783.1:2330347-2368101 GCA_026290005.1 Latrodectus geometricus | reverse complement strand
AGAGAGAGAGAGAGAGAGAGAGAGAGAGAGAGAGAAAGAGAGAGATACATAAATTATTTGCATTCCTTAAGTATACAATATCTAAGGCATACAGTGTTATAACTATGGACTCAACACTTCCTGATTAAAGTTAATATTACATTGAGATTAATTTGCATACTTCTTATGCTAGTTCATTAAAAAATTAAGTTAAATTGGTTAAACTAAAGTTTTGAAGGTGGAAATGACAAGCCAAGTGCTTTTTTGGCTCAATTTCATCCTCCTCCTAGTTGCATATGTATTTAATTATAATCATTTCATTCCACTTACTATTGAAAGTGGATTTGTTAAAATGGATCAAATACATGAATGTGTTATGGATCAAATTTTGCTTGAATATTAGTAAGCTATTTTAGATGTGAAAAATACTGGAACTTATAAGATTTTGTAAAGAATTGAAATAGTTATGGATGCATAAATAATTCATTGTTAATTGAATAAACTTAATCATGAAAAAAATTTATTTTAAGTATTACAGTATAGTTTGTCAACCTATTGCAAACTATTAATTTATAATAGCATAGTGTAGTCGTAATTCTACTTTTTGTCTGACAATTCTTTCTGATGTTTTATGGATAACTTTTAAATATCACAAATTTAAAGTCATAGCAAGTTTGAAATTTTCTCATAGCATTTTCCACATTATTATTCACATTTTTATTGTAATTGTTTGATATGTTTTCTAGCAAAACAATATTTTATCACTTTTTACTGCAATGCTAACCATAAAAACTTTTAAACACAATAAATGTATAATAAAAATAGTATCATATCATTTTAATTGCAAAAAAATATATAACTATATATATTGTCTATAATGCTTTTTTTCCTATGTTTATGTTAATTTACTGAGATGTAAATTCCCATTGGAAAATATTATAAATAGTTATGTTTTTTAAGAAACAAGATATATTTCACTGCATATTACCTAAATTTCATTTGAAAATGCTGTGGTATGAGATAGAAACGTTTTCTGTAACTCATTTACTTTTAGAAATTTAATTGATCTCGTAGTTAAAAAATCCTATAACCTTTTATTTCCTTAAAATGGATAATTTTCTCTTAGAAATAATATTAAGAAAAAAGTTTTATATTTTTTTTGACATTGCTTTAATTATAAGTGATTTTTATATGTTGCGGCAATCATGCTTCACTGTAACTTCAGCGACAAATTAAGGGATAAGTCTGTTTTAAGATCACAAAAGATAATATGCATTAATTTTTACCTTCTTAACATAACGTAATTTTAATTTCCTTAAAATGTTTTTGCAATTTGACATTTATGAAAATTAATTTAAAATTAATATTAACAATTAAATTTACTCCTGCAGAACATATCTAATTTTAATTCTCTTACATGGAAAGTGAAAATGAAAGAGTATATTGTAGGAGAATTATAGACATTTAAATAAACTTTTAAAATAAAGAAGTTTAGTATATGTTAAGATCGTTGCTTTTCATAAGTCTTAACATTGTATAATATTATTTCAGTGTTTATTCACTTTATATTTCTCACAACTATGTAAAGAAATGACCTGATTTAAAAAGAGTATGAAATATTTACATCAAAGAACCAGAAATCACTGAATATTTTGGAGCATAATTTATTAATATAGTGAAAGACATATCCAAGTAATTCTTCAAAACATACAGAATATTCATATTTTCATGTCCATTATTAACACAAAATTATATAATCAACAGTAGAGATTTAGTATTAATATTTTCAATACATAAATCTGAAAAATTCGGTTGTTTGTGCTTTTTCATGACTGACAATATTGAACTCTGGTGACAGACACCAGCATTGCAAGATGTATATTACTTTGTATTTTTATTTATTTTTGTTATTACTTTTTATTTAAATATTTACGAGTATTTTTCACAGAAACCTTGTATCGAAAACATTAAAGGTAAGCTATTTGCTTCTAACTAGTTTTATTAAAGTCTATTAATTTTAACACAAACACGTAGAAAGACAAAATAAACATTCTTTTGAAAAAAAAAAAGAAAGGGAATGCTGCTATGCCATAAGTTAGAAAAGTCATGGAACAATTCTAAATTCACTTTATAATTTCCATTGAAAGGAGTATTTGAGATTTCTAGAGTTGACTGCAGACTCATAGATATCGATCTTACATTTCGTTTACAGTTTTATTGATGGATTTTTAAGCACTTTCCAACAAAACAACTTCTTTTCTGTAAGTGAATATGTGGAAATTTATATATAAACAGTATTGTGAATTTTACTTTTTGATATTAAAGATATCAATTGCAGTTAAAAATATAAATATATTTAACTCGATTGCCAGAATATAAATATGCGATTTTTATAGCATTTTTTCACATTAAGTCATTTCAAGTAAAGAATTTAAGGATAATAATCTTCTTATGCCTATTCGAAAAAAAACGTTATCAAAAATAAATAATTTGTATTAATTAACTTAACGTTTTTTTTATTATTATTGTATATAATTTCTATAAATATATAAATATTTATATTTTGATTTACGTTCTAGTAATGTGTGTGATATTTTATGACATTAAAGATATCAAGGTATATATATATATATAGGTATACATATAGGTTTTAGTTACGATTTAATTTTCTAGGCTTTGCCAAATAAGATTAAACTGTATTTAATTAGTAGTATTGAACTTCAAAAGTAATACAATAATATAAAATAAACTTTTAATTTTGATGGAGCAAAAAATAATTTTTTTAAATTTTGATTGTTTTCTCAAATGTATTCAAATAATTAAGAAATGTTTAATTGAATGCTCCATTTTTAATTTTGATAAGTAATGAACTCTTATAAAGTATAAAGATACTTTTTTTTAATTTTATAAATTCAATTCAATAATATCATATATGAAGCAATTGTAGGTTGGCATAACTTCGTAAATAGTGCCACAAGTAAAAGTCTGTAAAAATTTTGTCTGCGTTTCTTTTTAGAAATTTCAGTCAATGAAAAAAATATGTAAAATGGAGTATAAAAATTTGTGTAAGAATTATGAGATAATAAATTAAAATGAAAACGTCTATTTATCCACAAAAATAAGAAAATATTCAAATTTTAGTTTTCAAAGCAGAAATATTCTTGAAACTAATGACTATTTATATAAGTTAGTAAAGAAGAAATTACATGTTTCTGCAATTTCATGATCTTGAGTTTTAAGGAGCCTGCAGCCAGGCAGAAGATAAAAAGCTAAAATCACATTTCGCCAAGACATTATTTAATGGACCATTCGGAAAAGTACGAAAATTTGCTCTTTACTTTTTTAAAATAATATTTCCTCTTTAGAAATATAATTTACCGAATAATAAAAATAATGTGATCAATAACTGTTTTTTGGGAAAAAATACACACAAACAGGGTTATAGTTATTAAAATTTAGATGATAACGTTAATTAATGTTAAAATATTCGTTGAAAGTTTTGTTATTATGAATGTTATCATAAAATGAGTAAAATATAGTGATTTAAATATAAATTAAATGAAAAGATATTATAAATCCTTTATTTATAAAATATTTGGAAATATTATTTATGTAATAAATGTCTCTTGTAATTTATTCGATATCATACAAATATTTCGATATTTTGATTACTTTTTCATTTGAATATTTAAGCATTTCTTGGTCAAAAATTTTAATTTCCCAAAAAAAAATACTTGAAATATTTCAAGGTTTTAGTAAATCAAGTAAAAAATAATTACATAAATAAATACAAAGTGATGCTCTTAGGAAACAAATTAAATCAAAGTTGATGAAGCACTCATAATAAAAATATATTATAAAAGCATTTAATATGTATAAACCTTAATAAAATGTTTATTAAATTTTCAATTAAATGATAAATTGTCATTTTTAACAAATTTTATTCGTCACAAATATTTTTAAGTACCATAAGATACTTTGGAAAATACTCATTGGATTTTATTGGTATCAACATAGTTGTAAATCAAAATATGAGAATTTATGAAATAACTCTATGTAAATGAATGGTAAATATGTATTAGCATATAATGAATGCCCTATTGTATATAATATAAATGCTTTAAAGATTATTGTTAATGCTATTTATACATCATAAAAATATTTGAAAATTAATTTAGTACACCTTAATAATCTATACATTAAGTTCAGAAGCGAAATAAAAGTATTTCTTCCATGATGAGCAATTTAATTATTAAACGAGGCAATGTATTCAGTTATAAATTATTTGTAAGCTCCTAAAAATTTCCAAATACATGATAAATTTATTTTAATTCATGTCTTAAGTAATTGTTTTTATAACTAACTTAATATTTAAATTAAATTAATCAATCCATTTAATAGTTAAAATGATCCATTAATACTGCGATTATATTTCCTTCACAGGCAGCTATACTATGGTTGATTAGTGCGTTCACGTAATCGGAAGGTAGAGAGTTCGAATCCCATCTCAAACGAAGATCCATCCCGTTATCTAATAGCAATCATTTCACATGGAGGTCATTGCAACAAGGTAATCGCAATGACCTCCATGTGAAATGATTGCTCTGTGTGTGGGAGGCCAAATCTGTGTGTCTTGTATTTGGTCCCTGCTTTCAAATAACAAAATCCCACTCACTAGTGAGGTACAGGAGGGCATACTCATTAGGTTTCCCACTATATAAAGTAACCTCACTCCCCCCCTCCTTGTATAGTGCTAGAAAGGTGGAAAGGCTCTTTGAAGTCGGGAATTACGATAATGATATTTGTATCAATGCAACATTAAAAAAATATCATAAAAATAGTACATTTTTTTAAAAATACGTTATTATATAAATTAACTGTTCAAAATATCTGAGAATTTGGATTGTTTTTTGCTCAATCTACACTGTTAAAAATTCTACGATTGTTTGAAAAAAAAATATTGGACAGTAAATAAAATTGGTTACTTAGAACTAAATAGCATAATTTAAATATCAATTTTTCTTCATCGTTAAACTTTGATATTAATATGTTTTTAAGGAAAATTAATTCTTCGAATTTGATATATCAAAAAAAAATTTATATAAATAAATATAAAGTAATAATTTAATAAAAAATAATGAATATAATTTAAACTTATTAAATAGTATTAACACCTATGAAATAAGAAAAACTATTGCTTTTCATTTTCAATGGCGTGCCCCCTTGAACAAGTAAGTACAACAGCCCGTTTGCCGCAACAAGGCCGGAAACTGCTACTCATTTTATCGTTACCTTGTGGGTACCTGTAAACTAAGCCACGGAGGTAGAAGTAGCATCACCCATGCCACACCACCAAAAACCCGCTTATAGGGCGGGCCACATACATCCATCATCTGAGGAAAGGACAAGAAACACACAGACAGAGAAAGAGAAAGTACATCCATGCCCGAGCCGGGGTTTGAACCCAGGTCCTCCCTATCCGTAGCCAGTTACGCTAACCACTAGGCAGGTTGGGCGGCTTGCTTTTAAATTTTAATTTAGGAGATTTAAAATGTATTCTCAATAGTACTCACAATATGCAAGGAATAAAAGATTATTTCCTTAGAAGGTGAGAATTTTATGGACATTAATTCATTCAAAGCAAATTTCCTTCAAAGAGCATTATTGATTCTATTGAATATATTTGTCTTTTGGTCTATACAAATATGTAAAATTGCACACTATAATGTATTTTGTATGCAGCAGTTTATTAATAGTATGTAATATATTTGTATAAAACATAGTGCATTTTATATATGCAGTCACTTATAATTACAAATTTAAACTTTACTGTATTTTTGATTTTTTTCTGAAGCCTAAAATATATTTAAAAGTAACTAAAACGATTCTAATTTTTACATCAAAAGATTCTTTATATAAAAATATATTGCTAATATAAAAAAATTATTTCAAAATAATATTGTTTGTTTCATATGATTCCTCTGTATGTATAAAAACATACACGCAGACAAAGAATCTGATGCTACAAAGTATGTTTTTTAACAGGTTACTTATTACAAAATGAAGAATAACAACTGCTATTTTGATATATTGTTAGCATTTGTATAAATAAGTAAGTGTCGATGAGTCTTTTTTCTCATATTTAGTAGCCTTACTTACATAGCTTACTTACTTACTTAGCTATAATACTTCCATGCTGGAACTGGTGTTATAGCTTCCAGCATAACTTTGTTGAATTAGATTATATGAATTTTTAATAATTTAAATTAACTTTGATGATATGTACACGGATAAAAATATTAAGTTTACAAGAGCATATTTTAAACTAATCCATTTTTTTATTGAATATATGGCAAAAAATGAAGAAACTTTTTCCTGCAGTTATATGTAAGGAATACATTTTTATATCGTTTGAAGCGAGAAATATTTATTAATAATTATTTTAAATGAGAAAAATCTTCAATTTCATAGTTTCAAAAGCATACTAAATGAAATAATGTGAAACAGAAAACACACAAAATAAATTTTCTTATAAAATATAGTTAATGATTCTTAAAACATCAGATCGTATATTTTATATTTTAAATATGTATATTTTATATTTTAAATATGTATATTTTATATTTTAATAAGTGGAATTTTCTTTATAAATTATCAATTACTTAATATTTAATGTAAATTCACACTCACCTACATTCACTCGATTATAAATAAATTCAAATCTTTATAAATATTTTATTGTTTATTTGTTTAAAATTTTTTACTGCATGAGTTTTAAGAATAAATTGATAATTTTAAGAATAAATTTAGATATGAATATTTGACAGAATATTTATTTTAGTGTATTTTGATATTTTTTTCATGAACTAATAGTTTGTTCATTATTTATATTGAAAATATAATTAATTTAAATTTAATTAAATTTTCTGTACGCCACTTATTAATCGCATTTTATTGAGCAGTATATTTTACCGCTAAAATAAACATCTTATAAGACCATATGACACTTTTTTAGATTTAACTATTTGCATTATATAAAAATTTGTAAAATAAGTAATTATTATCTAAAAAGTATATTATTTAATTATTATACATAATCGTTGAAGAGAAAAAACAGACCTTAACACTAACTTTTTATTATAATTTTACAACTTAGTTATAAAAAATATATTTAATATAATTTATTTCCAAAGAGTTTTACTAAAAACATTAAAAGTGAATTTAACATTTCTTACTTCCCAGCAAACACCAAAATGCCGACTTTATCACAGATAGCTTTTCTTTTTTCACAAAAATTAACATACAATTTTGCAAGAATGCTTTTTATTGGACTTCAATTTTTCCATTATTATAATTATGTAAGTTGATGTTAATTTTATTTTTGATCTTCTTGCAAATTTTTCTACATTAATAATCAAGTATATTATATAATTGAAAAATGTGAATAAAATGTCTATTAATTATCTCTTAACAAACGTAATGAAATTAATACACTGTTTCTCAAAAATTAATTGTTAATTTAATATATTCACTAAAATTTGTCATATGAGATAATATCACATAGGTTGATAAATTCTTATCTCCAATAAAAATTAAATTTTAGAAAAATTCGCAAACTAATTATTTCTAACTAAAAATTATTATATAAATGTATTCTTTGCTTTTCTACAAAGCATATAAGATGTATGTGATATAATACATTTAAGATTTAACTTTATAATATGTTGTATTTTTAAATATAATAATGAAACCGGATTAAATTTTTAAATGGAATTATTTAAAAATGCCAAATCGCACACATTGCATTATAATACAACAAGAGATAATTCAAACTTATTTTCCTAAAACTGTTGATACTCTATGAATGTTAGTTTTATTGAAACATATTTAGCGAATGAAATGTAAAAATTTTACGATTAAAAGTAAATACAAATATATAACATTTTAAAACTTTCAGGTATTTTGTTTTGTTTATTTTAGTTTTATTCATTTGCAAGTAATGATTTTGTATATATATAATAAATTCAAATCCTCTCTTGAAAACAGGCTGTCCTTTGAGCAAAGTATGTCTTATAGAAAATGCTTATGCAAAACTTCTTTCTAAGAGAGTAAAAAAAGAAAACATTCATAAACTTGAGATTTTTTAATTGATAACTTTGTAAACTCAATTTTATTCAATCATTATTTTTAATAATAGCAAAAATAATTAATAATATTGTAAATTACAAAATATTGTATTTGTGAAACATATTATAATTTATAAATAAAACATATATTCCATATTTATTGCGCATTAATAATATAAATATTTATAATTTGAACATAGGGCAGTATTACACAATTAATAGGCATTATGTTTTATTAAATAAGTACAACCTTAAGTAACAAAATGGTTTTAGTAATTTGAATTAATTCTAAAGTTTCAAGCAATCTATGGTGTTTACAAAGCCTCCATACATTTGACACAGTGAAGAATATGAGATTAATGATATTGATCAATAAGATACTGGTGATTTTAACAGATGCGTTTCCAGTAAAAGTAAGAAAGCCATGCAAAGTCTTATAAATTGACCAGGTTAATTTTGACTTAAGGGCATTACTAAGTATAGTTTTAAGATAACACCACAACTATTAACTATTGACGTTATATTTTTCATGACAAATGCAGAATGTTGTTTGTTCAAGTAAAAAGAATAGAAAATGACAACTAAAATTTGATATCAAACTAAAGTTTGTTTAATCATAATGAATGATTTCTTCAGACAATTTCAACGAAAATTATTTTGCAAATAAGCTATAATTTTCGAGACAACACTGTCAGTTTTATAACCTGACAAATAAAGCACTGTTATTTTGCTTAAGTTAATTTCTATTAATGATTACTTTATGAAAATGTAAGGCAACACAGACCAAGTAAATTCTATAAACACGTTATGATTGCTTACGAAAGACTCAACTACCGAAAGCGTAACGGAATCCAATGCAACTTTTAAAATATATTTGTTGAACGATTTCTTAAATCTCTGACAACTTTTTAAGCTTCATTCTTGAGACATATTTGAAAAGATCTTCAACCCAATTGATGATCTTCAATTTTTTTCTTTTCAATTTTGAGACAATCTATCTCACATACTGCAGTCAGTCGTATGTTTTACATTCTACAACATGCTGCGTTATTTCTTTTCTGCACTTGTAGAAATAGCTCATTTTACAAACCCTTCTACGTTATTCATAAATAATGTACTTGGTGAACTATATGCGTTTTTATATACTGAACACTGATAGCTTTCATTAGCTAATGATTTCGATAGTTGCAAATATTTATGAAACAGATAAATAATAATAATAAATCTTATATCAACAGGAATTTCAAATAAAGATGGAAATTTTACAAGTATTTGATGGCAAAATTGATTGATCAATTTAAAATTAAAAATTCAGACTATTAAGCTCGGGAATACATTTTAAAATTAGATATTTTGTTTTGAAATCTTTAAAGTTAAATGAAACATTGTTAAAATTATTCAGACAACTATTTAATCAAAAAATAAGTAGTTGTATTTAAACCCATAATTGTTGATTTTTTTTATTTAATATTAGAAAAACATTAAAATATGAATCCTGATATAACATTTTAAAAAGATTTTCAGAATATAAAAGCCAGAAATAAAATAACTATAATGCTATTATAGGAACAAACCCAACAAAGATATAAAATTTACAACAGGATAATCAAGAATCAATGCCCAGTTAAAAATTAACGACGCTGTTTTTTTTAACAAGAAAAAAAATTAACATTCATTTTGGCTTTGAAATAAAATTACTTATTTAAAGTTTCTCACACCATTTCGTTTTATTCTTTCACTATTCTATCAAACAGGTAAAATCAGCAGTTAGTTTATAAATTAAATTAAAATAATTAAAATATGAGCTCAAATTAGAGTTATTCTAAAATGGTAATTTAAAAGCCAGATTTCCGAGATCTTAAAATAATTGAATTTAATTTTATAAATATAATACTAAAAAATAAAACTAAACACATGTATGTTTCTCCAAAAAAAAAAAAAAAAAAAAGGTCGGTAGATATTATATTTCCTTCCGTTATGTTGCACACAAAAACTTTGAAATATTTATAAATGGAAAAGTTCATTTATCTTTACTGTATAACGATATTGCAACAGCTATGTCGCATAACAGGTTTAGATGATAAAACATCCCTTGGTAACAATTATAAAATACAGAATTTATTTAAAAGTCTATTATTTTTATATATTTTTGAAATATAAAATATTTTTACACTGTATATTAAAATAAAAAATACTATTTTAATAAAATTAGTTTCTCTCAAAATAATTTAAGATTTTTAAATAACCCTTTGCAAAAGAACTGTGTGGATCAAAAATAAATAATACCTACTTAAATGGAGAATATCATTGTGTGTGAGCTATCTTTTAATATTTGAATATATATTACATATAGTATTATTTTAGAAGAAAAGAGTATTATTCTTCAGGAAAAATGTTTACTAATCCGAAATTGTTTTACATATTATATCATGCACATGGTGTTTTGCCTTACAACTCAGTAACAATCAGTAACAATGTCATTTTTAAACCACAAATTCTTTATGTTTGATTCATTTTTTTTAAAAGATTTTCCATATTTTTATACTTAACATCTAAAATTAAATGAAGGTTATTTAAAAAAATTACATTATATTCCATAGTTAAAACATTTTTATTTTCACACAATAAGTCTTTGAAACGAAACTCAAAAGTCTATTTTAATTATTCCATTATTATTATATTTTAAAATATAAAGAATTTGCTCGTGAAATTAAAGAGTGGGGAAAAGTACATGGAACTTTCAATATTGAAAAATTACAAGAGAAATATCATTTTTTTTAAACTATTTAACTCAACTTGTAGCCTGGTTGAGTTAATAAAAATCATTATTTGTTTTAACTTTATTTACTGATCATTTAAAAAAGTGTGTTTGTTGAAATACAATTTAGACCTTTTCTTCATGCATACGTATTTCAAATGAACTTCTATTTCAATTCGATGATTATAAATAGATATGAAAAAATATTTCAAGGCTCATTAAAAAATTGCTTACATAAGCCTTTTAACGTTTGCGAAGAATACAATGATGTGTTTTTTTATAAAAAAAAAATTATTAATTCTTTCTTTACTGTGGACTTTGGTAAATATTTGGCGAATGAATCCTAATTTACAAAAATATATACAATACATTTCTTATATATAAAGTGTAAAGAAGTTAAAAAGATTTTAACGACAGTGTGACAGACAATCTTCGAAGAACCTTTCCCATGAAAGTTTCTCATCTTAGAAAATCAGCACGTGGCAATTAATAGCCCTTTACAGATTCTTCTGAATTCATTTTCCCGTTTATGATTAAGTTCGCTTTTTGAATCATGCTTCAGGGCATCTCTGAGAACGCAGATCGCTGCCTATTAAAGAAACGTTTCTCATACATTCTGAAGAATTATTCACATCTATTATAACAATGTTATTTCTGATGAGGAATAATAAATTGTGGATGATAAAATTGTTTTTAAGGTCACTGCAATGTTTCTTCTCTTTAATATAAATGATATTGGAATTTGAGAGCTCTTATTATTCTTATACTTGTTGCAGTAATAGTCTTTAAAATTTCTCTATATTCATTATTTTGGTTAAAAAAATAAAATAAGATATAAAATACAAATATCAGATGACAATTGTTAAAATAAAAATTCAATAATGTTTTAAAACGGCATACATTAAAACGAACATTAATTTCATCCATATATTTGAAAAATTCAGTTGATTTTGCTCAATATTAATTTTACACAATACATATATCAGATTTACTTCAGTAAATATCAATTCAATCAGGCAAATTACAAGTAGATTATTTTTGAGTATATTTGGAAATATAAATATTTCCGAAGCAATTTTATTTTATTGTTGATATTTATATGATTAGATGATGACTTTTAGTGAACATTAGTGAAAATAGCATATAATATAGTGCCAAGAAAAGAACTTATAAAATTATTCAAGCTTGAAATTAAATAAAAATAAATAGACTGTCAATGTATTTTCCTATTCCTAAAAAATATTATCTATATCTCTTGATACGAAGAATTATTATTTTCTCACTACATTATCCGTTAAAGATGTTATTTTTTAATTACTTAAAATAAATTGACATTATAATAAGTAGATTTTTGATTCTAAATATTTAATTTATATTACAAATGCAAGAAAAAACAAACTTACATATTATTTTAATGAAATAAAATTTTAGCTTCACCAGACCTTAAAATATTTAAGGCTTTTTGTGAAGACTATTAATTATTTGACCGTCTCCTTCCATTAGGTTAGGGCTTAGATGATTTTCTGTAAAATGAATTTAATCAAGAATGATAAGTTGAATATTTTTGTTATTTACATTGGCTAGCATTAGATTTTGTGTTCATCTAGTTTGTTATTCTTGTATTAATATATTTGAAATTATCTGAATATTTTTGTTCGATTGAAAGCAATATTTGTATTTATCATTTGAAAACAGAATAAAATATTCATCTTTAAAAAAGTAGATTTTCCTTTAATTTTTATTTTTATAGTATTTATAAATTATTTTAATAGTTTCTAAGAACATTTATTCAATAATACATTTTTAATTATATAATTTGAAAGTTAGTAATTTTATAAATTAAATACGTGCAATCACCTTCCTTATTTAGAGAAATTAGCTGTTAAATTAGGTCTGTCAAAAAATTTAATCTTATAATAATGAGAAGAGTATTCATTTTAAATCAGTTCATCTCTTTTTGATAAAAGCTTTCAACTCCAACGAATAATAAAAGACCTCCCTAGTGTGTTTCTCTTTTGTTAATCATATTCTATTTGGTTATAGATATAATTCTAGAATTTTCATTTACATACTTGTTTTCAAAATGAGAAATATCTGTCAATTTATTTCTTTTTTTATTATAAGTATATAGTATACGTTTTAGGATATTTTAATATGAAATTTGGTATCTTGTTTAAATTACAAAATTAAGTCAGAATATAATTCAGTAAGTGGGAAATAGAAAGTTTGTTTTTTGGTGAACTTTTAGCTCGTAGTATATTTTATTCTATAAAGAATGTAGATTTTTAAGTTACTTCCAACAATATTATACTGCTACTTTAAAATCCATTTGTTAAACGCGAAAATTTCTAAATGTAAGAAAATAGCATTTTAAAAATATTGTATACAAAAAGAATAAAATATATGCTTCTCAGAATTTAATAAGAATTTACACATTTAACAAAAGTTTTATACAGAAAGTAAAATAAAATGTAAAAATAAAATATTTATAAAGGAAATATCTAGACATTTTCTGCTTGAAAAAAAAATTGAAATAGTGAATAATGCTGAATTTTACAATATATTTTAAAATAATTTGTGAATCTAATTTCAAGGTTAGGACTTGAATTTTTTATTATATTTCCTACCACTGTTGTCTGTTTACAAATTAAGTTTCATATTTTTGAGTTTTTATTTTACCATTGGGTTACACAATAGCATAAATGAAAAAAGGACATTCAATTTTAAAAATAAGCCCAATAGATATATAAATGTAGATCTACTGCAAAATCGCATAGTATGAACTGATTTTAAATAATATTAAGTTATAAAATATTTACAGATGAGAAAGATGCTTATCAACATGGTATTATATGACTGCACATGAGGTGAAGTGGCCTTCACATTTCTCCTCATGTGCATTAATGTGTTGAAAACTATGTTGAATCGTTTAAAATAAGAAGGGAAACCCCTTCCCTTCTTATTTTAAACGGTGCAGTGAGGCATAAAGTATCTCTCTTATGGACCAATACTGGGATGCATAGAAACAGAAGGTTCTAAATCGAAGATTTAATGGCCTGTATTACCATTGATCCAGTCTTTCTGCCAGTTCTTCATTACCCAGTTTCTGAGGGAGGCTTTTATTGAGCATAACGGGAAAGGTATGGATGTGTTTTGGTCGTCTGATGCGGCAGCCTTTTTAGCAGCTTGGTCGGCTCTTTCCTTACTTGCAGTTCCAACATGGGCTTTGGCCCAATTCGTGGTGATGTGAGGAAAACAAATAAGATTATTCTGGAAACAGGTAAGAAGATTATTGGATGGGTTGTACTATGAGGCTTTTACTGGTACGATTCAAAATTGGCTTAATACACGCTTGCCTGTCAGACCAAATTGTCTGCCAGACTGTTATGTAACCATCCCTGTTGAAAGACACAACCGCAGCTCCTACTTGATTTCTTGTTTTTGATCCATCGGTGAAGATGTTGATATTGCCATCTTTAAATGTTGGAACAATAGTTTTTTCATCAATTGAGATCTGTGGCTCTAGATAAAAATGACCTAATTGATTGAATCTATTATTATTTTAACTTCATTTTCTAATGCTGGTGGGAGATGAGGATCAAGGCAGGGAATTTGGTAGGATCAAGTCCGGGAGCAAAGTGTAAGGCGAATGAAACATGGTTCTGCTTCTATTGTATGGTTAACTGATGGGATCCCTGTTATTACTTGAAGTGCTGATGTTGGAGTTGTTTGAAATGTTCCTGTAATGTTGAGGAGAAATTTTCGCTGTATAAAATTAAGCTTCATGGATAATTTGGCACAGAGTGGAGTTCCCCAAATGGCTTCTCTATAAAAAAAAACTTTCTTTCCGTTACAGTGGTGTATAAGACTGTTTGGAATTTCTTTGAGTATCCCCACCAACCACCAGCAATCTTTTTAAGTTGTTCATAATGCAGCGATTCTCAACCTGTGGGGCGCGACCCCTTAGGGGGGCGCGAGCACACTAATGGGGGGCGCGAGCATATCCAAGAGAAAATGTTATTTAAAAAAATTGATTAAGTGACTGAAAGGATAGAACACACACACACATACAAAACAAAATACATTTAGACATATTTAATAATTAACTTATTAAATTAAAACAACTTACTAAATTAAAAACAAATGTAATAGTTATTAGTGACTTCCTTGGGCCTCTCTTTCAGAGCAAAGTTTTTCGAAGGAGGGTTTAATATTAGAAATAGACACTCGTAGTTCTTTTTCTATATTTAGCTGAGATCTATATTTTGTCTTCAAAGAAGCCACCGCAGAAAATCCAGTTTCACAATGGTAAGATGTTAAAAATGGTAGTAGAATGCGAAATGCCCTTGTTTTTAGTGCAGAAAACTCATCATCCACTCCTGCTCAAAATTCAAAGAAAGATTTATTACTAAATTGTCTTTTGGTTTCGCCGCTTGCCATGATGTCTATGAAGGTTTCTTCCTCTTCGATTGAGAGTCCTTCGGGAGTATTTTGAAATGGATCCCTCACCCACTTGTAACTTGATATCAGTTTGTCGTCAGCAAGAAAGTACTTTTTAAAATCCTTTGCTAACATTGCTAAATGATTTTCAATAGTTACAAAAACAACTTTTACATGTTGTTCTCCAGCATTGTAAGTTTTAATACAATCATTCAAATTTTGTTAAGTTTTCTTGCTTTAAATTTCTGCTCCACAATTCCAATTTCCTACAAAAAGCATTAACTTTATCACTCGTATCCAATATATGTGTATTTGTTCCTTGCAGTTGAAGATTAAAGTTATTTAATTTCTCCAATATGTCAACCATGTAGCTCAAATTCGACACAAATAAACTATCGCGAAAATTCTCAGCTTCCGGTCTGTTTTCCTCTTCTAGGAAAACGGCGATTTCTTCTATTAATTCATAAACACGTTGCAAAAATTTCCCTCGTGATAACCATCTTGCCTCGCAATAAAATAGTAACGCTGAATGTACTGCACCCATGTCTTTACAAAGTGCGGAAAAGATTCTTGATTTCAGGGGTCTCATTTTTATATAATTTACTACGGTTACAACCGTAGTTAACACAATATTCGAACCAGGACTCATTTCTTAGGAAGCCAAAGCTTCTCTGTAGATCATGCAATGTGTCCAGACGCACTGTGGCGATTTTTGTTTTACAAGTGCTTGAATACTTTGGAATCTTCCTGACATAGAACGAGCACCATCTGTGCATATTCCGACGCAATTTTTCCATTCTATGTTTGCCTCGTTCATAAAATCATTTAAGATAGCAAATGAAGCGAGTGCTGTTGCTTTGAGTTCTATTGGTTTGCAGAAAAGTAATTCTTCTACTACTGACAAATCATCACAAAATCTAACATAGGCAATGAAATGAGCATCTCTATTACTATCTGTTGCCTCATCGAGTTGTATTGAAAACAATTTGTAACTCAACTTCGACAAAAGCTGACACTCTACATCTTCAGCTATATCAGCAATTCGACGGGTAAGAGTATCATTTGAAAGAGGTATAGACTGCATTTGTTTTGCAAAATTATTTCCAAACATAATTTCTACAATATCAATCGCGGCTGGCAAAATAAGCTCTTCACCAATGGTGTGAGGCTTTTTACATCTGGCTATTTTATATGAAACTTTGTTAGAGGCAATTAAAGCTTTTTCATTCACAGACAAAGTTTTTTTAAACAATGATTTTTGCTTTTCATATGATTTTAATTTTAATTCGAAGAATTCTCTGGGTTTGTTTACGTAGTCACTATGAAGCGTTTCCAAATGTCGTTTAAGTTTATTAGGTTTCATGCGTTCTGCCGCCAACATTTTTGAGCAAATGATATACAGGGGCCTTTCTTCTTCATTTACTTCAGTACTAGTGAACCCAAAATTTAAGTATTCTTGAGAATATTTTCTTGATTTTATTTTCGGAACCATGCTCATCTGTGTACTTGTTGATGCTTGTCTATCGTCTAATGCTCGCTTACGCCCGTTTAAAAATTTATCCATGATTCTGCATAAGTCTGCTGTCGTGAATATTTAATACGGTGAATTGCAATTACACGAAAACATATATAATATACACACTCAGAATAGATTCAATAGCGATAGAAGGATCGACTCGAATGAGATTGTCTTGAATTGAAATTGGCGTCATAGAACTTTCTCCTTCTCCCTATGAGAAAACATTTGTTCACATCTGCGCACGCTCCTAGCTTACTTTTTTGCTGACCAGACAAATTCCAGACAAATCGAAACTTCTCGCGAAACCGTGAGAATGCCCGACATGGCGGCACGCAAGAGCAATAAAAAAGCATAGGATTCTTGGTTTTTCAATGCTGAGGATCGGTGTTGCATAATGCCAATAAATTTCGGTATTCTTGGTAATTTGTAAAGTTTAAAATTAAGGTTGTAGTGTAGGTTTAGCGTCAAAATACTCAAAATACATTATTATTGTATATATTTTATTGTATGCGGTGCGGAGGGGGGGGGCGTGATGAAAATTATGATTGAAAATTGGGCCGTGAATACTAAAAGGTTGAGAAACACTGTCATAATGTTTAATGGCTTTATTTCCCTGTGCTGTGATATGAGCTTTGAAATGGAACTTAATATCAAATGTGATGCCCAGCGATTTGATGGTATCTGCCTTTTTCAATTGGTGATCACCTAAGAGAATTTGTGGCCCGCGTTGTAGCTTAGCAATGAAGAGAAATGTTGTTTTCTCCTGAGAGATCTCGAGATCGAAATCATCTGTTCATGATTTGAAAAAACCGAGATCCTTACTTGCTACTTTCAAAAGGTTCTTTTCAATTTGTGCTGCCACCACGAAAGTGAAGTCATCTGCAAAAGTTTGTAGGTGTACTGTGCTCTCTGCATCCAAATCTTTTCTTATGCTGGACCACTCAAATTTCGAGGGTTAAATTTCAGCTACTAAATTCTTGAGTATGGGACTGCAGGAACCCTGAGGGCATCCAATATTTTGTTCCCCTCTCTCTATGCCACTGTTAGCTGGTAAGAGGACAGTTCTATTATTTAATTGGCTAATTAATAAATTTCTGGTGTTTCGTGAGCAGTTTGTTAGTAGGAGGGTTTTCTTGAGCTGATCACGTTGAATCGATTTAAAAACTCCCTTAATTTCTATAGTTATTAGGGCTGTGTGTAATTTAGATGATTTATGTGTATGAATGATGTTAATTAAGTTGATGAGAGAGCGTCGTTGGTTGATTTCCCTTGACGGAAGCCATACTGATATATACTGAAAAAATTTGAATTTTCCAGAAAGAAAGTCAGCCTTTTGCTTCTACATTTTTCGAGATGTTTTCCCATTGTTAGTAGTAAAGATACTGGACGATAGGAATTGATGTCTTGTATGTCCTTGCCCTCTTTTACGAAGAGAACAATGTCCCCGAATTTTAAAAATTTTGGAAAGTGAGACAGTAAAAGACATTTATTGAAAAGCTGATGGAAAAAATCTAGAAATTTCAAATTGATTTTTTTTGATTATGATGTTTTTTTGATTATGAAGCACCAAGCCATTGTAGCTTGGTGCTATCCGATCATGTAAAGAATTGATTACTCTGGCGATTTCACTTGTTGAATTGAAGGTCCAATGAAGATGGACTGTCGATGTAAAAGCTCGAAGTTTGGGAGGGAGCTGTGGAGATATAAAGTTCAAGTATGTCTTCAGCTTTTATCGTTCGTAAATTAATTTAATCAATAGTAATTATTTCACTTGATGTAAATTCTGACGCTAGGATTGAGGCTTGACTTTGATGAAAGAGGGTAATGAAGTTTAAATGGATGAAAATAATCTGTATTTATATACGTACTAAGTAACAACAGTACAGTGATGCAAGTTTGGAAGTAGTGCACAGTTGGAATGTGGAACATTCGGAAATTCGGGTATGGATGTCGAAAATTTTCGTCAATGTGCTATTTTATACACATTCGTTGATGGATCGTAAAACTTTCTGAACTTTAGAAAATTTGTTAGTCCTCTACAATTGGTATATCACTGAATGCTTTGTTAGTATATAGACATCTGCATATTGGACTTCGGGGAAGAATTCCTTTCACAGGATCCCCTGAACACAAAATCATTGACAACTGCTGCTGCTATAATATCTTGAAAAAAATAAATTGGTTTATTTATTGGTAACAAATGATTATTTTAGGCAAACATTGCTTTAAATTTTAGTATCATGATTTCTACATTCCTGTTAAATGCTATGTCGGTGAATGCTAACATCTAAAGTGTACAATCGAAAGTGATAGTTGATGAACATATATATATTGATTTGGAAGGGATTACATACCATGAAAAATATCAGTTGATACTAATTATGGTTAATCTTAGTAGCAAAAATCACATGAGTGAAGAGCTGGAGCTATTCTTTCGTTCAGAGTATTCCTGGAACTTTCATTCATTTAGATAATGCCTACTTAACCCGATGTAAGGAATGTTCAAGGCATCTTTTCAGCAGAATATAAATTGGATTTTCCATGGCCTTCATATTTAAAGTGTCCCCTATTGAACATGTGGTGGTTTTTGAACATATGAAATCAGCATTCTGCTGAAGATTCTTTTTCTAAAGTTTATACGGATGAACTACGCATGTAAAAATATTCAACAAGCATTTAAAATGTTTGACTCCATGCCACGCTGTATAGCAGTACTTTTTGCAACCCTTGCGAATTACACTAAATATTGATAAATTTGGATACTTAATATTGATTTTTGCTTGAAAATTTAATTTGTTTATTTGTATGTAATTTATATATTAAATTTATTTCATTTTTAACTCAGGTGACAGGTGAAGTTGCAATATTTACTCTATATAACATGAGTATATAATTAAATAACTTCATTAAGACAGTAAAATTATGTGTCTTAGGTGATAATTAAGCCAGAAACACGAATATATGTACAAAATAGTAGGATTTTCAAAAAGATAATATTTTTAGAAATTTTCTATTTTAAAAAATTATCAACTGAAATTTTGAAAAAATTTTTATTGATGGTTTTACTTTAATGAAAAATTCATGATTTAGTAATGGACTTATTTATTAAGAGAAAGAAATATTTTCTTATTTCTTATTCCTCGTTATGATTTTATTATAATCGAAAAGTTATAATTCATTATAACGATTTAAAATATTAAGAGGAACTTTTGGCTGAACAGATAGAATATTTTAAGGAATATAAGTAAAAATATCTAGTTTTTGATATGTAGATTATATATGAAAAATAAATATAGAGTTTTTAAAATAAATATAAGAAATTTTGAATACCATAAAAATAAATGCTTTCTATTAAAGTATCACCATATTTTTACACACAACCAACGAATGAAAGTTTTGTAATTACTTTGTTGAAAAGATATATATTAATTTAATTTTACTTAGAAATCTAAGGTATTTATGCCTAACTTGTAGATATATTGAATTTATTTTATTGATAAGTGCGTTTATTTTCAGCAATTTACAATGCCTAATTTTTGAAATAGGAATTTAAATAGGAAATTAAATTTTGAATTAGAGTGTGAAGAAAATTTAAGCTAAAGATTATTGCTGATCTTATTTATTTTGTTTCATTTGTCTTGTGAAAATATTAATATAGTTGAACTTTCATAATTGAGATGTCGGAAGTTAAAAGAAACATTTTATTCAAAGAGAAAAATTATAAGCAAAACACATGCAGATATATGAAATGTATTAAAAAATACAAAATTCTCCTTTTTAAATGAAGTTTTAAAATATAGAGAATTTTAATTCTTGCTTTTAATCCAATGTTTGTTAAAATTTAATGAAATACTTAAATAACCCAATAAAAATCTCATATTGAAAAAAGTTGTATTTTAATACTCCACCAAATGTTTAGTTACAAATATGTTTATATAATTAACAAATTTTATGATTTGCCCTTATTCAAATATGATTTATTATTATTTTTGCACCAATCATTTAAAATGTAATCAATATTATTTTAAAAATGTATTTTTAAAAATTTTAACTATGAGATTGTGCATTTAAAAATATTTTGAGGACAAATTTTGTACCATTATTCCAAGAGGTACTTGACATGACATGATCTAGACATACTGATTCTGACTTAACTACTTACTTATTGAAAATGTGTATTTAATGAAACTAAAAATGTTCTAAAATAGCATAAAGAAAGACATTGGAGAAACATTTTGCCTATTATAATATTTTGAATAATTAATATCATGATTTTTGAAATTTCTCAATACTGCAAAATAAATATTCTGTTGAAATATAAATTCAAATCAGTCTTTGAAAAGCGCCAATCCTAAATAATACAAAACATTTAATTGTAAAATTCTGTATATTATAAGTTAAGAAATAAAAATAATTTCCTATATAAAGAATTAAGGTTAACTTCATAAAAAAGACATTTTCTTAATAAGCCACTCAAACTTGTTGAAAAATGACTGGAAAAGTTAGGTTAGAGGCAGAAGTACTTTGGAGATTCTTCTATGTTGAAAATCCATGCAGCAGTAATGAAATATGCGCATAGTTTAAAGCATACTTCCCTTTATATAAATTTATATTTTTTGTTGACAAAATTTAAAAAAAAAAGAAAAAAAATAACTTGGCTCTCAGGATTGAAAAATTAAAAACCTTTATTAAAATTTTTTCCTTTTTATATAATGTTTTATAATTTTTACATTGTATTATAACTTTTGGCAGATGTGTGGTCGCTCGGGTGTGAAAAGTTAGTTTTTTTTATCATAATTATTCACTTCTAAAGAGTTACACACCGATTTCATAAGTAGATTGTTCTCCTGCGATCTCAAAATATTTTAAGGATTCAACTTTATATCATTATAGTGCTTATCAATAATATGTTAGTAACATTTACCTGGCTCGAAAAGATGAATTAGTGAAAATAAATAACAGGAATTTTTAAGCATTTTTAAGCATTTGGTACATGAATTATCGTTATGTGTGTGTGAGATAAATATCTCTATCTGTAAAATCTTAAAATTATTCTCTGGCACTGAAAACTAAAAAAAAATATTCCTAATCATAAAAAAAAAAAAACTGAAATTGACTGCAAAACACATTGAACATATTGTTGGACGAATTTAAAAAGACGCACCAATTTACTTTGGTTCGACGATTTTGAAACCAATGACACTAATTTAATTACTATTACGATAAAATTTTCCGCATATCATTTAAAGTATATAGGATACAAATATCTTGGATTGTTTTGCGATTTTAAATATATTACAAATGTTATTTGTTAAGTATATGGATCACTCAAGAAGCTAAAAATAAAAAGTAAAGCTCCGATAAAATCCTATGATGGAGAAACACTTGTATTTGGTTGTACAGAATTCATTAACTAATTTGGTTGATTCTTTAGCATAACCAAAAATACATCTAATGAGTGTCTGACAAATTAAAAATAATCTCAAATGACATTGGTATTGTGACCACAGAATGGTAAACAAATCCAAGTATAAAATGTTCAATTCAATGTAAAATTAAGATGAGATTTAATCTAAATTTTTGATAGTTGTACTTTAGAATTCAAAACTTTTTTGAGCTTGAAGTCTATTTTTACTTTAAAATTTTAAATTATATAAGTCATATAAAATGTCATTTCATATATTGGAATGTTAATAAATTTCTCACTTTAAAACATCCACTTAGGGGTAATAGCATCAAAATAAATTTTAAAGATATTTTACGAATTGTGTACCTAAATTGTTCTCACAAAGAAAACAATTCCTTAATGATTTAACACATTTTACAAAATAATTTTTTCATTATATTTGAAAATTTGGTTATGTTATGCTTATGCATAACATAATCAAATTTTCAAATATAATGAAAAAATTATTTCGTGAAGTACATAAATTTAACAAATGTAATATTTTGTGTTGTAATGAAAATATTCTATAAATTTTCACACACACATAGTAAACACATTCTACGTTTTTTTTTGGTAGATAAATATGGTGTTGATAAATATGGTGTTGATACAAGTTAGTATGGTGTTGATAAATATGGTGTTGATACAAGTTAGTAGATAAATATGGTGTTGATAACCTACGCCACATGTCAAATCTGGCACGCAGGATAATTCTCTGAGGCACATTACATCACTCTATAAACTTTTGATCTTAATATTCAATATTAAGTAGAGCGGTGCAGGAATGAGACAATTAAAATTTTAATTTTTCATTTAATTATGTCGACTCATCATATAAAAACTGATATATTTTATTCAGTTCATTTTTAATCGCAACAAACAATTAATATATTAACTGAAATCTGTCTTCTGTTGAACTCTGTTCTCTAACTATATAATATTAAGTAAATAACATTATTTCATATATTTCTTACTGTGAGGGGTTTACTGAATCATATTTCGGCAGATTGGCTTAAAAAAATTTTTTTAAAAGGTTCCGACGCCTAACTTATATATTTAATAAAATGAACTATACAAAAAATGACAGTCAAATAATACGATTAAATACCATGAAAACAGTAACATAGATATTAATATCAAATTTTAAATTAAATTATTATTAAATCACTTAATATATCAATAGTTATATTTATTGATAATTAAAGAGCAAATTTTAGAATGTAAATAAATAACTAAGTGTAACCATACGTTAATTATTTAACGATAACACTTTGACTTCAGCTATAAAAGACATTTTCGTTTAAAACTAGCTAAGCCTGCGTTGTAGAACTATTTTCTTTTCATTTATCAAAAATTCCGTCATTTCCAGTTAAGTACTTAACAGAAACTTCAATTTCTAAATTTACCAAATCATTCATTTAGAAAATGCGGTAGTAATATCAGTGGATTCGACATGATTTATAACCTCTCCCTGTCAAAAAAATTACAGTATCTGTCACTGAAGCTTTTGATCGTCTTTTTTCTTTAAAATCTATATATTTTGAATGTGAAAAATGGTTATGTTACCAATGAAAGCCGGTTTCATTTCTCACGTCTGAGAGAATGAATCAATTTTGCGTTTTTTTACAAACGCGAAATATGCTACAGATTGTTTATTAGGGAAGGTAACTAAACTCTTCCCACGTTTCCGATAAAATATATAGGAATAGCATTTTATAGGAAACGCGGAAGTGGCAAAATAAATTTTACTATAACAAGAGGGACATATTAAATGAATTGAAGAGAAAAACTTTGTGTGTATCTTTTGTTTGAGAAAACAGCAGCGAGTGTCTATTACTTACACATAAATAATAATGACAATTAGCTAAAGAATAAACATATGCACGTTTTTCACATGTGTGTTTTTATAAAAATTTTAACCTACGTGATTCTTAAACATAAATATAGGCTATCTGTTATTACATTTTTGGTATTAAAGGTATTAGAAATATCTTAATGTTACTGTTGAATCTTAAAATAAATTTCTTGAATCATTCTCTAGAGGAGAATACTTGATTTATAGGAAGTTGTAGAAGTATAAGAAGGCATCTGGAAAATAAATACTAAATATGAAATGAAATTACATTTCAAAGTTAGTGCAAATTTAGGTATTATAATTAATTATTTTATTAGTGCAGATCACTTTTTACTCAATTCTAACTTGAATTTACAATTTTAAACTTTTCAGATAAATAACTTTTTATAAATATTTAGAGACTTACAGTTGGGGTAACTATGATGATGGAAATAAATTTAGTGTGGTTATTATTTATAACTATAAAGGAATTCTTTATTTTGCTTAAATTAAAAATATCCCAAGGCAACATTTTGAAGTGACTAAACATTACCACGAGTTTGCAACTCTAAATATTTTCCTCTCCATTTATATAAAAAATATAATTGATTCTTTTAATACTCGACTCATTTATATTTTAATTAATTAGACGTAACACATTTTCATATAACATGCATTGAACAGACATGTGAAGATTGGAAATAAAATACATTATCAGTCTTTAGAATTTTCAAATCTAATATTAAAGATTAACAAAATTTTACAATAATTTCTCTCATTGATCGAACTTAAATATGTTAGAAATTAATTTATTGTGAAAATAATGCGTGAGAAAGAAAAACTACACAAACAAAAGTGCCTTAAATTCCAAAAGATTTGAGATCTCTGTCAAAGTTTTTCATCTCTTAAATAAGTTTATAAATAGTCAAGTGTTCCTGATGTTTGGGCTTAATAAAGACAGCTGGGATCCTTTATTTCTTTAAATTTTAAATATAGTTTACATTCACTTTTCATTCATGACAAAAATAAGAATAAATAAGCACAATATATTTTAGCATTTTCTAAGTTAAAAAAATCAACTCAACAATCTGAAGTGAATCTGTTTTCCCAATATCATGCACAGCAAAATAATAATATTTTTAATAATATAGGAATGAAAGATTTAATCTAAATAAAATATTAATGATTAAGTTTTACATACACTCAAATATAAAATATTCATGATTATTTAACTACTGGTAAACTTTTAAGCAAATTTAAGAAAAACGCATAACCGGACTCCAGTGACATCTTCTTCAACGTTTTTGCTTATTTGTACAGATGATAGTGGATGAATGGCAAATACATTAAATGAATTTTGGAATCAAGCTCTTTAAGTTTCAAAGTAATACTTACGGTAATATTCTATTAAAAATAAAAAAGAAAAGAGCCTTTTAGTTTGGATTAAAAGTATTAATAGTGTAGTTGTATTAATGGTTTTAAAAATGTAAAGTATTCTATGTTATCAAATTCTATTTATGTGTGAATATAACTCCTGCACTCTTTTAAAAGATTTATTAATTGTTTATGTGCTCTTCGCGCAATTTATAGTGTAGATTTTCGAAACATATCTACTTTCTACTTACTAACTTTGTGTGAAATATTTTTAATTAAATATTATCTAAAACACTTCAAACTTAACTAGGTAAATTACATTTCTTTAGAAGCATCAAAAATTAATAGCAAGAAACATAATCTAATGAATCTATTAATGTGGTAAAATGACTATTTTTAACTCATTATAAAACTCCATCAGATTACATCTTTTCTCCCACCAGAGTAGCAATTTGAAAATTTAAATGCCAAGTATTTTATAATAAAAACAAAGGAGGGAAATTTTACTACATAACCGATACTCCATTCCTAATTGCAAAAGGAATATCGGGTGTTGTTGGGGAAATTAAGTAAGTTCAGAAGATACAGTCAGGTGATTTTCTTGAAGAGTCTGCGTCAGACTCTAAAGCAGCCATTCTGGCAAGCATGAAATCTCTATCTAATATCGAAGTGACTGTTTCACCTCACGGTAACCTTAACATTTCACGTGGCGTTATCTCAGCAAGTTATTTATTGTATCCGCCGACGGAAGAAATTCTCATAAATTTACAAAATTAGAAGGTCTGTTGCGTGAGACGCATCACAGTCTGACCGGATGGTAATATCATTGATAGCAAACACCTTGTTCTAACTTTTGTGACGCCAAACCTTCCTCAGTAAAAGATGTGTACCTGAATTTACCCGTCAGACTTTATATCGCAAATCTCTTGCGATGTTTCCAATGTCAGTGCTTTCGAGAAAGGCTTGCAGAAGCAAATTCACCTATGCTTGCTGCACGGTTGTTGGCAGTGATAGCACCAACTTTACAGCGAAGGAGGTATGGGTCAACTATCATAGTGATCATATTTCCTATTCTCGTAGTTGTCCTTAGTATTTGCTGGGAAAAGAGATATCCACAGTTAAAGTTCAACAAAAATGTTCATATCTCAAGGTGAGAATATTAGTCATTTCAAGTACTCTTCAATCTGGAGTCAGTTATGCCGCTGCTGCCAGAAAAGTCACCAAATCAAGCAGCACTCCAACTGAATTATTTTCTGTTCCCCCACAAATCTCACCCCAATTATCTGGAAAGCTGAAATTTAAAAAATCTCCAACATTTTCTGAAAAAGCTCTTTACGCTAAATCAAAAGCGTAAAAAGCCTTGAAATTAAGAATTTCAAGAGGAACAAAAAAAAACCCATCTATTTCCACCCGCAATGCTTTCTCTTGCTTGCAGACTGTAGCAGTTTTGTTATATTCCTTGGACGATGATATGTTGTTCAGGGATACAACAGAACCTTACAGATATGATCTTTCTTTAAACTCCGGGAAAGAAGCTCTTCAATTTAAAAAATAACTTCCTTTGTTTTGTGGAACTGGCATGATTTACGTTCACATCTTGATGACATCAAGTTTCTAATTTCAGCACATAATCTCGAGAATTTAGCACTTCAGGAAACCTTCCTGATGTCTACAAATAACATTAACGTGCATGGATTTAATTGCCTTAGAAAAAACTGTGTAGATGATGGTGCAATGTTAGGAGGTATTTGTATATTAACATCTAATGACTTCCCTAGCATTTCCCATCCATTAAACACTACTCTACAGGCTGTAGCTGTAATAATTCCCATATCACGTTTGATTACAGTTTGCAGTTTGTATTTACCACCACATGATGTCATCCGCCAAGAGGAACTCGAAACATAAGTGGATCAATTGCCTAAACCATTTTTTTACTAGGTGATATTGAAGGTCATAATTCTTTGTGGGGAAGTAGCGATACAAATTCTCGTGGTCATCAGATACAGCAGTTTATAATTGATAACTGTCTCTGTCTGATTAATATCGACGAGAAAACACATTTCCGCATAGCCACAAGAACATTTCATTCTCTAGATCTCACCATTTGTTCTTTCTCACTTCTGCCATTGTTAAGTATGTTTATGGGGAATAATCTGCTTAACAGTGATGATTTCCCACTCGTCATCTCCCAGATAAGAAGTAGTTGTGTGCAGCAACGTGCAGAGTCTTGGAGATTGGACGCTATTTACACAGTTGGCAGTTGTTGGTGATACAGTGATCATGATCCAAAATATTAATGAGGGATCTCTAAAGGTCTCCGAAACAATTATATCTGCAGCTGATATTGCAATTCCTAAAAGTTCATCTAAAAAACACAGGCATTGCAAACTTTGGTGAAATAAAGAACGTCAAAATACTTACAAGATACAGAGGAAGTTATGGGGGCTTTTAGGAAATACACCACAACGGAAAATCTCATTGCTTTTAAGAGAGCAAAAGCATTAGTTAGCAGATCTCGTCGTAGAAGTAAGAGGAATCCTGGTTCCTCTTTGTTTCTTTGATATCTTCCTCATCCAGAAACAGTTATGGAGAAAAGTGAAAGCAACCTTTTGAATTTATGCGGAATTCACAATTCATGTTTTAAAAACCGTGGAGCTGCTGTATACTCCTTTTCTAAGGATATAGCTAAAGTCCTTGGTGAAACTTTCGCTAGTATCTCAAACACTGACTCTAAGGATATAGCTAAAGTCCTTCATCTTAAAGGATTAAGAGTCGAGCTGAGTGAAAGACCATTTATTTCAACCACAAGCAAGCTTAACCTTACAACTGTGAATTTTGGATGTTGGAATTGAAGAAAGCATTGAAGCAAGCCAATAATACTTGTCCATTAACAGATGGAACCATCTATTACGCGCTCCAATATTTTTGTTATTTTGGCCTTTAAGCCTAGTAAGGATCCTACAGTACCTTTACATAATCAGCTTATAGCTCTTACAAATTACCTTTGTAAGACTCTAGAATGTATAGTCAATGCCCGTCTCGTGTATGTCTTAGAAAAACATAAATGTATACACATTAATCAGAGTGGATTTCGTAAAAAAATATCCACTCTTGATAATATTACATATTTGTGGACCCAAATTGGCAACGCTTTGTGCGAAGGAACAGTTTGCTCTCCATTTTCTTTGACTTCGAAAAGGCATAGCACCGTACATAGCACTATGGAATTCTCTGTTCACTATATGGTTTTGGATTTCGGGATAGTCTACTGATATTCCTCGAGAACTTCCTAAACTCTCATGTTTTTTAAATTATGTATTGGACTTTTTATACATCAAATACTTTAATCCAGTCTGAGGGTGTACCTCAGAGAAGTATTTTAAGTGTTGCACTTTTTAATTTATACATAAGTGACATTTTTCATCAATTTTCACCCTCTGTTAATATACACTTTGTATGTGGACGACCTGCAAATATGTTGCCAAGGATCAAACAAACATTTATTTGAGAGACCACTACAAACATCTGTTGATAAAATAGACGCACATGTTGTGCAGAGAATGAGTTTAATTTATCTCTTTATAAAAGCTTCTGTGTCCATTTTTGCAAGAAGACTAGCCTTCACAACGATCCTGTTATCCATCTGAACAACACTACAGTACTGGTCAATGAGATAAAATTTTTTGGTGTGATATCTGACTGAAAACTAACCTTTCTTCAGCATATATTACATTTGCGGAAGAGGTGTGAGTGATTGCTTCATATCCTCAAGGTGCTTTCAAATACATCTTGGAGTGCTGATCGCACATCACTTCTTCGAGGCTATCAATCACACAATTTATCTCGTATTGACTACGGATGTGTTGTATATGGATCTGCTAGGTCTTTTGTTTAATGCAGACTGGACACTGTGAGGCACTCTGCTTTGCTAATATGTTCAAACGCATTTGAAATATCACCCTTTCAGAGTCCTTATTCTACTTTTCAACAAGTGCCATTAGACCTGAGACGAACGTAGTTGTCTCTCAATTATTATGCTAAAATGATGTCTTACAATCAACATCCCTTACGTTCCTTGGCTTCTACTCCTGCACTAAAGAGGTTGTATGATACTCAACCTTACAGGTACAAGCCTTTTCTCACGTATCTTTTCGCATCTTTTTTGACAGACCTATATGGTGTTCGTTTTATTAAAATGGAATTACTCTTACTTCCACCTTGGTATGATCCACAGATATTGGTTATAGTTTTACTCAGTTTTGAAAATCGGACACAACTCCTTCGATTTTAGACAGCTTTTCTCTTCAAATTGCTGTCAGTATTCTTCTTATACGCCTGTATTCAATGATGGATCTAAAATTGCAGGGCATGTTATTTTTGGAATTTTCTTTAATGATACGAGATACAGCTACAACCTCCATACGTCCTGCTTTTTATTTACTGCTGAAGCTATGACAATACACCAAGCGCATAATCTTTTTAATACAGAAAATTACTCTACAATTTGCGTATATATTGATAGTTTGAGTGTCATAGAAGCGTTGAAAAAATCGAACACTTATAATCATTCTGTTGTGTCAAAAATTGTGTTGTTGATTCCCTTGCTGGCAAGCGATATGATATTAAATTCTTTTGGATCCCAATTTACGTAGGTCTTGAGACCAATGATAAAGCTGATGCAGTTCTAAATCTGCATTGGATATTCTTCATTCATCTGTTCCTGTTATAGACGTGAAAATGTTTTTAAAAATATTTGCTTATTCTCTTTGGCAGGAGTTAGGCAATATGCAGGTCTCCATTAAACTACATGCCATTTTTCCATACATCATCTCATCATCAGTTTTAACGTTACGAAGAGCAGATGTTAGATTAACTCACCTTCGTATCGTACACACTGATTTCACACACAGACATCTATTTCTTAGTGAATTAAATCCATGGTGTGAAACGTGTGATAAGCCATTTATTGTTTCTCATATTTTAATTTCATACCCTGATTTTAACGTTTACCGTTTTAAATGTTTTGAGGCAGACATTTCAACTATGCATAATTTAGTGGGGGAGCCTCCCCGCAGAAATCCTTTTGCCTTTTCGAGGGCAATTGGTTTTATGTCTTTTACTTAAATTTTATAATTTCAATTCTGTAAATATTCATTTTGGTTATTTAAAGATTTATAGTTATTTAAATTTTAATTAAAATTTAAATGTATATTTTTATGTTTTAACTTTTTAACGTTTAGCTTTGGTTTTGCAGAAGAATATCTTTTAAATTAAACTATTGGCGCAACCTGTCCTTTTTGGAACTTGCGCCACAAAATTCAACCAACCAGCAGATTACAGAAAATCTTTTAGATTGCATTATATTAAAGACAGTTTAAAAAGTAAAATGGAATTTTGACTCTAAGGACATTGATAAAGATTTTGTAAATTTTCTTGAAAAATATATATATATATATTTCTGGTATTTTTAAAAATAGCACAGGATATTCAATTGTGTTTTAAATGTTTTATATTTTGTCAGTTACCTGTTCTCCATATGGACAAATTATGTTTCTCGTAGGTGGTGAAAGTAAATGAGAGGAACTTTTCGAATCTAGTTTGCAGAATTTAGTTGTTTATTCATGTTTAATTTGTTCGGTGGAAAATTGATAAATAGAAATTCATTGATTCTGAGCAAATAAAGTAAAGATAAATTTTCCAGAAAAATTAACTGTATAGATAGTTAATTTTTCTAGAAAATTTATCTAATTTGAATTTATAGGAAGCTGATAAAACTGTTGGTTTTATTCCATTTTTTTGTTGATCAAGGATAATTTTTTAAGACTAAACAATGACTGATTTGTTATAGCATTATTAATTTAAGAGCAATACAATTATTGATTTTAGTAGCAAATAGATCCTTCTAACGCATTTTAAACCTTGAACATTACTTTCCATAATCTACGGATATGCAGTATCTTGGCATTTATTCAAGCAAAATAATTCTTAATAAAAAGAAGTTTGGTTACTTAAAACCAAAATATTAGTTTTGTTCTCTTTAAATTAAAAATTTAACATATATTTCAATTATCATCTACAAGATCAAGAGATGAATCAAATATGTTTTAATTTACTATATTGTTCTATTATTGACTGATTTAAAGTGTGATAGTATATTACTCTTCATTTTGAATATTTAAGACAATTCCCATTTTGATATGTCTACTTACTTGAAAATTTTTCAATTTTTCAATTTTTACTTGCATCTAACTTTTTTTTTTACTTATGTTCTATGGGCAAGTATATATGAAGATACATAAAGTCTTAAGATAATATAGAGAATGAAATATCTTTCATCAGAGAAAGTATCTCATTTTTTTCAAGCGATTAAAATATTTTACTGTACAATATTGTGAATAAAAATAACGGTTATAATTGGTAGCTGATATCGTATTTCTTAAATTTATTTTTCAATGGAAGTTATAATCTATGGTGAGAAATCTGTCTGTGTGTGTGTGTGATTTGTAAAATATTTCAAATTTAAGATTATAGATCTGATTCCTTATCTTTAAAGCAATAACGTTCAATAAATATGACTTGTAAGCAGAATCTTAAAATATTTTTTAGAATAAGATATTTAATATGTGCTATAAAAATGTATTTTTTAGGAATCTAAATTGCTTAATGGATTTGTACTAATTTTCTAAGAAATTTTAGGTTGTATTGCCCAACTACATGCATCCTAGATGTAAATTCTTATAAGTTTCCTTAAAGGGTTGTTAACTCTTCATTAATTCTACGAATTATTTTATGAATTGGTTATGAGATGCTTTACAAGAAGATTTTATTGTTCTATAGATATCTCTTGCAGAATCCTTTTTTCTTTGAATTCAATGAATTGTTTTATGATTTTGTTATGAAATATTTTCATTGGAATTTTATTTTTCAGCTGATATCAATTTTGAATTCATCGTTTTGAAGCATTTTATTACCATAAATCAGAGAAATGTTTCACCTGATTTAAAAAAATCTTAAGTACAGAAATTTTAACATTCTTCTATTTAAAGATTGCTATTTCTTCCTTAATAAGGATACACATTTCTGTATGATGGAAATAGTGTCACAAATACACTTGTAAAGAGATTGCGTGTGAAACGTTAAATATAATATTTTAACTACAATTAGAACACGTGTGCTTGAGTTCTGATATTAATTAGAATATTATGGAAAGAAAAATAAAATGATGTAGTTCATATAGAGATTTTCTTTTGGGAAAGAATGTAAACTTTTTTTATGATGTAAGATAGAATTTAAAGATCATTTTGACGTTGTGATAAAATAATGGAATAATGCTGGTTTAAACCTCAAAAACTTAAAAATGTTTCTTTGATGAATACCATTCCCTTAAAATCTATTTTTCAGTATAAAAGGGGATTAAGACTGAATAAATAATAGTCACTGAAAGCAATATTTTATAGTCTGTTATAGTATTAATTCATATTGCATTTTTGATACGAATCACCATTTTAGCACCAGAACTCAAATTGGTGAATTTGATTTTACTTGCTTATTATTGTTTTAAATACCAATAAAATCGCATTTTTACTTCTACATAAAATGTTATGAATTAGTTTAATCATAAAATTAAATTAAAAATTTGATGTTAGAAATATGATTAAATATTAAAAAGAAGAAGCTTATTTAATAAATTTAAAAACTTATATTTATTTTATAAAGTTTAACAAACTCAGTAAGATCGTCTTCATCAATTTTTTAAGAGATAAATGATAATTTTCTAAGTCATAAAAGGAAATTTAAAAAGAAAGTTATTTAACTACTTTTTATGATTAACATATTTTTGAAATAAAGTAGATGAAAAAATAAAATACTGACAAGAAGGAAATGCATTTCTTAATATGCATTTCTTAATATCTCATATTTAATATAATCATATTACACATCAATAATAGTAATTGTTGATGTGTAATAAAAAATATGACACAATTCAGTTTCTTTCCAGACTTCATGAAAATTTCAATAATCAATTAAGGAACACGCTGTTCTCTTTTCATTTAAAAAGTTGTCATTAAAAAAGGCAAAAGTATTTAAAATGTATGCTCTTACTTTATGAACTTGTCAGTGTAGGTTTCTGTTCCATTTATTTGTGGCCCTTTTATTTTCATCCATAATTGTACATACACACAAGGATTACTTCTCAAATATCATGAATTTATTTAAAATAATATACTTAATTTTAATTTCAAAAGTAATTTTATTACACTACGAGATAGTTACTAAGAGAATATTTGATCAGTGGTGCATTCTGAAGACTATAGTGGTAAAAGTTTTATTTATGGAGAGAAATTTTACAAAATTATTATTCTATAAATTCATGAGACAGACAGGTAGTCTGACAGGTACTTGTCTTAACATCTGAGTTACTATGGAAATATTCAAGCTATATTTTACTATTTCTAACCGTTATTTTGCATTTTTATATACATGAAAATATACTCAGGAACATTGAAAATAGCTCATCATGAAAGAAGTATGGGATTGAAATGAAATTCAATACACATAATGATAAAAAGTGAGATTCACTTGAACCTAAAATCAAGACATGTAAACAAATACACTGTGTACAATTAGACAAATACTGTACAACCTCAATAGCGTAATGAACCGCTTTCTGCTGCAATACATGCAGCCATGCGGTCCGGCATAGAGTTGATCAGACGTCTGATCTTGTCTTGAGATTGATCAGCCCACAACTCTTCACCACAGTGAACCATTAATTTATTTATGAAATAATAGTAAATAAATAAAGAATTACATATTCCAAAGCAAAGGAATATAATATTTTTCGAAAATGTACTTATAAACCTGAATTAGAGTTTCTCATATCAATTTGAACAAAAGAAGTTTTTTTTTGATTGCATTTATAATGATGCAACTCAGTCCTGCTTACCTTCCTGTTTGTCTTGGTGCCTCCTAGAGGCATCTGTGGGATGAGGAGGATCTAATCTGTGGGGATCTGGCTCGTCGGGGCCTTCTGGACCTGGTGTAGGGTTTCCTTCATCAGGGGGATAAGCAACAACAACATATTGCAACTAAATAAATAATTTCAAAATTAGCAAAGACGATATTTAATTGAAGATGACATTTTAGTTCCCCGATTCTTTCATACATATTAATGAGCTTTTTAATATTTGAATGTTAAATAATAAATTTGACTATGATAATTTATAAAGGAGTTATTTATAAAATAGAAAATGTGTTTTCTATGTAGAAATCAATAACTTAATTTTAATTATATACTTAAGTATTGAATCCACATTCAGACATATTAATGAAAAAGAAATTTGTCATTTTATTCTTTACTTGAAATTTAGTTCAATTTAAAATTTTATTTAACTTTGTTTTTTGAATAATTTTAATTCTAATGTCTTTGTTTTCTGGAATTAAATCTCAAGAGTATCATATTTTTTAGGAAATAAATCAAAGGTTACAATTTGAAGAGTTTAAACTACTTATATTGAAAATTCTGTACAAATACTAAAATCATTCTTTTATTTAAGCTGTTTTATGTTCTTTTATTGTAATGGAAAATTAAAATGTTTTTCAAATAACAAACAAGACTTACCGATTGCTGAAATTTGAAGTACTCAGTAGATTTTTTCTAGTAGAAATTTTATACAAACAAATATAATTTTTGCTCCCATTTTTTTTAAAAAATCTAGTCAAAATATTATTCAATTTTAAATCTATTAAGATAAAATATTTTGTTAATGCATTTAGTGTTAACAATTTTTAAAATGCAAATATATTTTCTTATCAATCTGCACTCTTTTAGAAAAAGTAACTCTGCATTTGTATTATATGTATCATGTCTTCAGCATCAAAACTATTTTTTTGAATTATCTGAACAGTTTATGAATAAGTTTAGTTTAAAAAGTATGAAAATTCTTTAAATACATATTTTATCTTATAATTTCATAAAGCATCTAATTATCTTTTGTTAATATAATTTCTTCTGAAGACCAAAACATAAGTGTTTCGTAATATATAGGTCCAAATTATTTGTAAAACAAGAAAAATTAATAATAATAATTAGTATTTTCCCTTTTGATATCATTGAAATGATTCATGACTTTTATGCTTCATTTTTATCAATTGTTGGATCTTTTCTTAAACTTCAAACCATTTAACTTTGTTTTAAAATGAAAATGTTACATTGGTTCTAACAGAATAAAGAATTTAAATTTTATGCAATGATAGGAAAAAAATGGGTAATTTTAAATACAATTTTGCATTGAAACAAACTCTATATTTAAGAGAGAGAGTTTCACACACACAAAAATTTTTTTTTTTACATTCATTAAACTAGTCTACTATATTCCCATACATTAAAGAGAGAACTTAATTATTTAAATATATTTAAATATACTACATACTTCTTATTGTGTTTGTAAGTTTCAAGAATAGACGAAAATGTGTATCAAATATATTAATAATATAATAAAAATATATAAATAACTATAAAAATATGTAATATTTCACTCAAATACAAGCTTAAGGAAATCTTATAGAATTCAAAAGATAACTAATAAAGCAAAACATATTATTGTAAATTGTTTTTGTTCAGTAATATTTTTCACCAATTCTACAATGTTAAAGAATCCCGGTGGCACAATTTGAGTTCACAGGACACAGTTCGAGATCAGATCCTTGGTCTGGCCAAGGTAGACTTAGCCTATTATCTCTTCAGCAAATCGATAAAACTAAGTACCAAGCATGCTTGAGAACTGAACACAGAGGTGTTTGGCTGACTACTTTTCCGGAGAATATGTTTCGCACTTCCTGAAAACAGATTTGTAATCCTTGCCTATAGGCTGCCTCTTAAAACTCTTTTAACAAAGAGATTTTAACAATTTTATGCATTCTATTGCTTAATATACAGTATGTTTTGATATATATATATATATATATATATATATATATATATATATATATATAGCAGTCAGCTGGTCTTTGTAGGACATTTGGGGCGATTGATGTATTAGAGTTTCAGAGAAAAAAATCTAATAAAGAGTCTGGTAATGTTGAAAATTTAAGATTTTAATGAAAATTCTTATCTCATCAAAAATAGTATTTCCTTTCATTTAGAGATTTTTTTTCCCCACATGATTTTAATTTATGAACCAAGTACCACTTAACCATAATTTAATGATACGTTTGATTCTCTAGATAATAATAAATTTCAAATCACAATTAAGTTAGAAGTGAGGTGAAAGACAATTGAGGGCACAGCATAAAGCAATTAGAAACTATCATTGAAAAGTTTTTCACAGTAAATAATACATCAGAAGATAATAATCACCTTAGACGCAGAAACTGGTGCTTAATGAATAAAATTGTTAAGAGAGAAACACACAAGAATTTAAACGAGTATGGGAAGATAAGCTTGAATAAAAAAATTAATGTCAAATAAATCTCTGTTTTATGGTCATTTAGGGCTAATAATTTATTCCCAGAGTCACAGAATTTTATATAAGTCAAATGCAATGTGAGAGACGCTTAAAATCTCTAATCTTATTAAAGGTTCAAAATAAAATTTAACTATCGAAAGTCGCAATTTAGAGAAATTTGCTGGTACGACGATCTAATTTGTAATCTATATGAAAGAATGAAATAAGTTCTATCAAAGTGCATTACAAAACTATTTCGAAAATTACTTGAAGTTATCGAATTTAAGCTTGTATTCTACTTGTATTTGTTTCATAACATCTTTGTAATTACTAGATATAATTAAAATAGAGAAAAGGAAATAGAAAGATTACACATATGTTTTTATCTGTGCCAGTACAATATTATTTCATAAGTATTTTTTTTATACAATAGTTGAAGCATTTCAAACTTCTGACAATACTTTACCTCAAGAAAATATTTTGTTTCTTATAATTTGAGTGTTTTGAATCAGTATTTTAAAATTCTTTCCTTCCATAATTTTACATTTTGAGTCATGAAATCACAGTTCAGTTTTGAACTCAAGTTCTTAACAATTTTATATTACACTATTACTTTTTTCTACTTTGACTGGATATTGATAAAATTTTTGTGAAAAAATAAATACTTTATATAATTATATTTATAAGATAATAATAATTATAATTATATTTATTGATTGATATATTTTGACATACACTTTTTCAAGGAGGTGCAGGGATTTTCATACGATAAAATCAACTAAGAAAGCTGACACTGATATATATATATATATATATATATATATATAT
>JAPDSC010007783.1:2265031-2327238 GCA_026290005.1 Latrodectus geometricus | reverse complement strand
TATATATATATATATATATATATATTCCTATTTTTGTGCGTTTTTGCACTTTTTATTTTAATATTTATTACACTCTCAACTTCAATATTTACAAACTTAATCACAAAAATAAAATGTTCACAAAAGATAAAGGTTTATTATTTTTATTTTTTATATATCAGACTATCAGACATATTATTACACACACATTAGGTTATATTTATTTATACATTAGACTGGGCTTTTTTTTTTTTTTTTTAAGGCTCTTATTAAACATTTCCCACCTCTGTTAGGTACACACAGCCATTTTTTAAAGTATTGCTGTACATCAACATCTGTAACATGGTTATCATGATGGCGAGTAGAAGCTAAAAACAAATAAATAATGTAATATTAAGAAACAAAGTAAGGTCAACATTTCAAACATTTTTATAATTGATATTATTAATATTAAATTTTTTGTAAAAAACAATTTTAAACTTTACATGGAATGTAATGAAAAATAAATATAAAGTTAAAATATTATTAAAATTAAAGTTTAAACTAAGAAAGATAAGATGTAAAGTTAATCCATATACTCCAATCATTCTTTTGATCTAATGATAAACTTAGCATATTAAAAATTACATAAGCAAAGCATAAACAAAAAATAGTAAATATTCATTTTCCCTAACTGTAAGTAACAAACACGACATAAACTGAAAAAAAAAATTTAATTACAGATTAAAACTGGAAGTTATAAAATATTGTATTCTTATCATTAGTACAATGGTTATGATTCTGAAATATTTAGATTAAATTCAATTATTATAAATAAACTGTTACATTTGAATTTAATGATGTTTTCATATTGCACTATATTACTTTTAAAATTTCTATAAGCAGTAAAACTTAAATAGTTTAAATATAAAATACTAACCTGTTATCAAATTTATAACATTCTGGAGGGTGGAAACATCACTTGAGCTTGTACCACTTTTATTAGTCAAAAGTCAGCTGAAAATAGTAACAAAATATTAGAAATATAAACTTCAACATAAGTTTTAGTTCCTCAACCCAACTAACCATGTTACTGCTTTTTTACCTATCAATTAAATATTTTTATTTAGAAACTTTGTTTTTTTATATACCATTCAGACTGCTTGAATTACTTTGAAATTTACATTATGTCAGAGGAAAAATTCCAAGAAAGATGAAACCCAAACCAGGTCACTGGAATTATTTCTTTTCAAATAATTTTTGCAGTAAAAATTTTAAACATAATTTTTGTTGCAAAAAATATATAAACACATATCATTTATCTTTAAATTTCAAACATACAATTTGCATATTGTATACTCTTACACTAAAGCGGTTTGATTATTTTTCCTTGTATTAATATGTGTAATATAAATATTTATATATTATACAAACAATCTCTCTAACATAACTTAATATATTGTTTTATTTATGCCACAATATTTATCATTGACTAACAAGGAGAACAATGAAACTCATTTTCTTTTTGGATAATTACTACATATATCACAATTTTTTTTGTCATATATTAAACATTATGCACCAGATTTTCAAAATTCTCTTCAAACAAGTTCAATCTTCAAGTTCAAAAAATCAACTAAATAAACATTAAAAGACTCCAAACCTTCAATAGTTTGTAAAGGAAATATTCATACACAGTAAGCAACCCACCTTTATTTGACTTGGACTTAATATCTTGGTTATACATTTAATACAAATATTAATATGCAAACTGTACAATTTCTTATGCTGGAAATTAAACAATCTTATTACAAATAGGACTTTAAAATTCTTATTAATTTTATCATGTAATAAATCATGAAAATTATTTTATCAAAATTAGTTATTACATGAACATGATTAAATATGGGAAATATAGTTTAACATATGAAATATGGGAAACACAAAAAATTTTCTTTATATGGCAAAAGTATACCTTTACACATTATGTTAGTGAAAGACCATAATTTATATTTGGAAAATTTGGATACTAAAAATATTTGAATATTAGTAGATTCACATGAAATTTTATGAAATTCTTTTGAGACTTTAAAAGACCTACCAAGTAACATAAATGATTTATTTTCACTTAAGATTATATCATGAGTCTTAATGTCACATCATGACAATTGTTTGAACCTTTAAGTGTGAAATAGGTTCCTTCTAATTTTAAATAGTGCTACCCAGCTATACTAAGTCTTAACATTAATGATGATTGCCTAAGAGATTGATTCTATAATTTCAAAATTTTCTGAAATATCTGTTAATTGCACAGCATTTAATTCTTTGTATCTTAAATACACTTGCCAAAGGGGTAGATTGAAGATCTAATAAGTTTTTTCAGCTTTCCTAAATAATTTTCAAACTGGAAAACACTAAAATTATCTAAGCGGCCATACCTTTTGACATTTTCAATAAGATGTGATAGTGCATGGATACTGTATGTGATAAATTCTTTGCCATACAAAATTGTACACTTCTCAACAGACTCTAAGCAAAGAGCCACCATATTCAAAATATTTTGCAAGAGATTTTTCAATGACCAGTATTCATATTGAAAAATGTAACAAGAGGAAACAGTTGTAATATTTCTCCGATAACATATTTTTCAATAGAACTGGTTCTGTATAGAGAAAAAATTATCGCCATTCAGTAGCTTTCCAAAGATCAATGTGTTTTAAATGGCTGTTTTTTTTTTCACCATCAGTTCTCAAAGAAGCATTAATTTCTGGATAAGTCATCTTTCGATACCATTTACCTTTTCGTCACCTACCATGTATCATAACCATAGTAACCAGTCAACAATTTAGTACAAGTAACAAAAGCTCTTGATGAATATCACAAATTACTGCATTAACAAAAATTGAAAAGTTTTTACCCAATATTGCAAGACCAGCATAACAATTTTTGAATATTTAACTAATTCTTCCAGAAATTCATTGATATCAGGTTTCTTTTCAACAAATAAATACCAATGAGAAAAGGTGTATCTATTATCTTTCTAATGCTACCTAAAATTGGCCAAAATTTATATGAACTGTTATACAAAGGAAATCTATCAATATGTAAATTTATGCTTATAGTAGACTGTTTTAGTTTTCAATCCATACTAGAGTTTTTGATTAATAGTGTTTTTTAAAGAGAAAAGGATATATTCACTTTCTTGAATTTTAGATACAGAAACATAAGTAGGTGTACTGAGTAATGTTCTAGCTGGCAATTTCGTATGATAAGGTTTAAGTACATTTAATATGCCATTTATAGCAACCCAAATGAAATTATGTTTCAAAAAACATTGTTTTAATTTCTCTTTAGGTACTGAATTGCTTAAGATATTTGACTCATTATATAAAGAGTTAAGAATTTTGAAATCTTTAACTGTGGCACTACATTGTTGATCTGGGTCCATGTAATTTTCATTATTGGTTTTTAATTACTATATATTATTATTATTATTATGCATATTTATAAACTAAAAACAATAAACAGACTAAAGTACACAATAAAATTAATATTATTTCAAACATATTGCTTGTAATTCTTATTCGGACTTACATTTTACCAGTACAAAATAAATATAAGTCTACAAAGTGACAGAATTAAATAAATAGGCATTTTAAAGATATGTACTTGTTATTTATTTAAAAGAATTGATAGTACTTACCAAAATATTCTGTTATAAATGCTTGCTAAAAATGATATAATAAAAAATAGCTAATTCCAGAACGAAATATAACTAGTACAAGTAGTAGAAAAAAAAATTGGTAAACACAATGAATTTCAAATATGGCGGCCGCGCATGCGTAGAATTTTTACTTATTCTACTCGTGATTCGTTTCAATCTCTTTGGTAAATACCACGGCTGCCGCTTAATGACCACTGCATCAACAGCCGATGACGATGTCGAGCACAATGTACGGTAGAAAAAACGGTGACCGTTTCATGTATAAGATACCGGGCTCGGACCGATGAGAAAATTTGGTGAAAAGTGAGTTGCCAATGGAACCGGTGAATGGCCAGTGTAATACCAATAAGCCTCTGCTACTAGGGGATTCTTCCAAATGTTCATTACTATATTCCTCACCAAGCTGTACTAAGACCAGACAAAAGTACGAGCAAACTTAGAGTAATGTTTAATGCTTCAACAAAAACTTCTAACTGTATATCGTTGAATGATATATTAATGAAGGGTGGAACTGTTCAAGATGAACTTTGGTCAACTCTCTTGGGGTTTCGTAAACATTTGATTGCTTTCACCGCCGATGTGCAGAAGATGTATAGACAAATAAAGATCCACCATTCGCAACAAGATTTACTTAAAATTATCTGGAAAGATTGTGCCGATGCTGGTTTGAAAACTTATCATTTGAATACTGTTACGTACGGAACAACTTGTGCTCCATTTTTGGCTACCCGAACAGTTCTTCAATTAGCTGAAGATGAAAGGGAAAACTTTCCGTTAGCATCACCGATAGTGAAAACTGATTTTCATGTCGATGATGTGCTCAGTAGTAGACCAAATTAAGAAACGGCTTTAAAAATTCAGCTCCAATTAAAAAGCATGCTAAAAGCAGGCGGAATCATTTGTATAAATGGAGCTCTAATAATCATAAACTACTTTCACAAGTATCAGCAGAGGATCAAGAATATGTCTTTGGAAATAATGAAAGTCATTCCGTGAAGACATTAATAATGTCTTGAAATACTAAGCAGGATAGCTTTTACTTTATATCAAATGATGATCACCCGACCATTTTAACAAAAAGGACAATATTATCATTCATTGCTAAGTTATATGTCCCTTTGGGGCAGCTCGGTCCTCTTACAGTGAACACCAAAATTTTAATTCAGAAATTATGGTTGCTAGGTTTATCTTCGGATACAAAAGTTTCTGCAAAAGAAAGATTTGAATTTCAAAATTTTATTCGTAGTATACAAAAAATTGACTCATTTAAAATTCCCCGATGTGTCATTCCAAATGAAACTACAGTTATAGAAATTCACGGATTTTTAGATTCTTCTGAAGAAGCATATGGAGCTTTTATTTATGTTCGAAGCAAAGATAGCTTCAATAATGTCAGTGTGCGTTTGTTATGCAGTAAATCTAGAATGGCACCAGTTAAACGAGTAACACTCCCACGCTTAGAACTTTTAAGAGCTATGCTTCTCTCAAAACTTATAAACAATACTCTTGAGGCAGTGCAACTTGATTGTACATCTTTACAAAAATTCAATTATTGTTCTTTCATGGATACGAACATCACCTCACCTTTTAAAATGCTTTTTAGCCAACAAATTTAACAAACAAATAACGGATTTAACAAGCAAATTCAAATGGCATCATGTTAAATCAAAGGACAACCCAGCATATACCTTGTCTAGAGGACTTTCCGTGGACGAACTTATCGAGAGTAAACTTTGGACGCTAGGTCCTGAGTTTTTACATTGTGACACAAACTTGACTACAAACTATGACTGTGGGTCTACTAACCCTGCATATGTTAAAAAACTTAAACCAGTTGTGAGAAGGTATGTTCAATCAATTGCCTCTAATGACTTTTTTGACAATTTCTATAAATTTTCAAATAATTATATGAAAATTATCCGAATTGTAAGTTTGATTTTCAGGTTCATTCGGAAGTTACAGATAAAGGTAAAATTTGGTCAATTTATTAGCTGTGCAGAACTTAATAATGCACGTGATGTTTTAGATAGGGATGCTCAAGCTCAAGAGTTTGGAGCAGAGATAGAAGCTTTGAAACAGGGTAAAAACATATCGAATCAAAGTAAGTTAAAATTCCTCAACTCTTTTTTGGATGAAAATCAAATTTTAGGTGTCGGAGGTAGACTGGTTAATTCCAAGCTAAGCAAAAATGCTAAACATCCTATAATTTTACCTAAAGGTCATAAGCTTACTACCTTAATATTGGAATATTTTCATAAAAATCTTTTACATGCTGGACCAAACTCTTTACTATATCTTGTGAGGCAGCAATTTTGGCTAATTAGCGGTAGAAATCAATGCAGACAAATAGTACACAAATGTATTACTTGTTTCAAGAACAAGACAAAATTTAGCTAATCAAATTATGGGCAACTTGCCCAAGGAACGAGTAGTAGAAACGTTTTCCTTTTACCTCTCAGGAAAGGATTACTGTGGTCCCTTTTTTGATTAAAAACCAGTGTAAAGGTACCTTAAGCAAAATTTATATAGTTCTTTTTGTGTGTCTCGCTACTAAAGCGATGCACTTAGAGTTAGTAAAGATTTATCGTCAGATGCTTTCATTGCTACTTTAAAGCGTTTTATCTAGAGTCATGGTAAATGTGCTATAATCTTTTCTGATAATGCTTCAAATTTTGTAAAGGCATCAAAAGAATTGAGAAAATTGCACAATTTTCTAATGCAACCAAGTGAGGAAGTAGCTAATTTTCTCTCCATTGAAGGAGTCGAATGGAAATTCATTCCTCCCAAATCACCGAACTTTGGTGGAATTTAGGAGGCAGGTGTTAAATCCTTCAAATTTTATTTGAAGCGTATCATTGGCAACTTAGCTTTGATTTTAGAAGAATTCCTCACAATAACTGTTCAAGTAGAGGGAATACTAAATTCCACACACCTCATTCCCCTTTCATCAGAAGCTGATAATTTTGATGTTCTTACACCTGGACATTTTTAATTGGACGAGCTATATGTGGTATCGTCGAACCCGATTTGTGTTCTGTAGGAAATAATAGACTTGATAAATACAAGAGAATCACTAAAATTGTGCAAGGTGTATGGAAATATTGGAAACGAGATTACTTGAACAATTTTCAAGCACGCACCAAATTGCAATTTAATAAAATGAATGTTGAACCAAATACTATTGTATTAGTAAAAGAAGATAGTCTTCCACATTAAATAATTGCAAAATTTGTATAAATTTATCCAGGTGCTGATATTAAAATTCGTGTTGTAAAGCTGAAATTACCAAATGGAAATTTTGTTAATAGACCTGTCTCTAAAATTGCTATTTTACCTATTGTCTAAATATTTAAAAATAATGTTATTGTTTTAATATATAAATTAGAGGTATCTATTGTGCTATTAAAAATAATAAAAATTTTTATATTGTAAACACTGGTTTTGAAATGATATTTCAAGGCCCAGCGGAATGTTGCCACCAATGCTTTGAATGTTGGCGTTTTTCCTTTCGCCAAGTGCTCCAACAACCCCAAAAAGCTAAAAACAAAAACTCTAGTTTGGAGTCGTTGTATCGTTATTACTTCGTATCGATTGTATTTTTGATATACTATTGTGTATTCGAATTACAATATAATAACACTTTAATTTTCTTTGTAAGTCGTAACAAATAGAAAATGAATATTTTAGACTAATTATTCTTGACTTTTTACACGACAGATATTTAAAATTAAATTTTATTGAATTTTTTATTGAGAGCATAAATTTAAATTAACTAATGAAGGAAGCACAGTTGTTATTAGTCCTTCAAATTATTCCCATGCAAATATTTAAATTATCAATTCCAAATGTAACACAATATAATTTTTGTTTTTTTCCTCAATACTCTCTATACAGAAATTCCAGAACACTTTTTGTTCCTATGAAAATGGTATCAGAGAAAAGAAGTCAGCTAAATTATATATTTTTATGGAAATTTTTTAAAGAAAAAAATAATTTCATTTAGTTCTAAAGAGCCATTTTGTAAGAGAGATTTATTATAAAATATCTAGAAGGTGTAAATATATTTATATTGAATCAGAGCTTTATTATATTCATAAGTAGTGTATTTTTCTATTGTTTGAATATAATTAAGATGCAGTGACACTTCTTATAGATTGCACAGATTTTGTTTTTGATATCTATATAGTTAAACTAAGAAGGTGAAGTGGTTTTTCTGATATATGAAAATTTTCTTTCAACTTGCAGAAAACATCACCATTGGCATCATTCTAATGTGCCAGATTATGTGCAAAAATGTAGAAAAAATGCAGAGAGGAAAATAATATAGTCTAATCATTCAAAAGTTGATTAGATATCTGGTATCCATTTGAATTAAACGTCTTATGTGTTCATTGCTTCAATTATCCCTTTCTTTATCATAATTGGGGATAAAATTGATACAAAGCACATAAACCTATGAGATTTCTAACTGACTTCACTGTCTTAAGTGTCCAAAAATGGGTATTTTTCGAGAAGTTGCCAACAATCAGTTAAAAAATTTTGTATGGTATGTGGAAAGCTAAGTAATCTAGAAATGATTTAAAAATAAATGTTCGTAATGGGAAAGTACAAAACTTTACTTGTAAATATGTTTTATGATTAATATCAAGCACCATATCATAAAAATTAATGCTTTTGAAAATAATGTCATCCTAATAAACATGACACAGATAAAGTTATTTAGTATGATGGTGATTTTGGAAACTGTTGTTATCCTAGCTTAAACTGAAAATTATTTTTGCGCAAACAAATATCACTTCGTAACTGATAAAAATATGCTGACAGTGAAAATACTGAGGAAATTTCATTTGTGAAGAGTTATTATTGACTCAAGTGTTGAAAAAAATTGAAATAAGTAATGACATTAATAAGAGATACTGCTTTTAGACATCTTAAATTCAATAATTAAATACTTTAAAATAAATGTGTGTGATTCTGTTTTTTTCTACCTGCATTAAACTTCTTTGTAACAAGTATAGCTTAAGCGCATGATGTAATACTTCAAGAGAGATGTAAGGATTATTTCTATTTTTTGCTAAAAATATTTGTTTTGTCTTAAGAAATATAGAATTTTAATATTTTTTTATTATATTCAACGAACAATGAAATCATAATTTATTATTTCCTCTATCACACACCCAATTCTATCAAAAGTTTATATATATTTATGTTTTTTAAAATGTAAAGGAAACTGTTTTCTTAAAGTTTTGAAGATTAGACCAGTAAATTTTCCTAATGAGACTGATGCTTTGTGTATTATAGCAACATTATGTCAGTAATAACTTAATTCACTTAATTTTCACAGATTATTGAAATGATTTTTATATAAATTATTTAACTAAATTCAGATAAATTTAAATTGCTATTATTTTTCAATTAAATTTTATAAGTCTAGATATTACATATTTATTTTTGATATAATTGAAATACGGCTTTCCTGATAAAAAGGAATTAGTAGACTCATCTCTCATTATGATTAGATTTTATTTCGTCTGAGAAAAATCTAAGTAGGTATATGACAATGCAAGAATTCAAAACATAAGATTAATTGTTAAAACTTTTCATAAGAAAATACAAACATCTTTTTAAAGATGTAAATTTTTGCAGGAAATCTCATGTTAAGTTAATTTAAACAAAATTTAAATGAAAAATTCAAAATAAATTAAAAAAATTATACATATAATATTATAAAAAACAACAAAAATATCCCAAGGAAATATATTGTTTATTAATGTTTATTAAGTTTGACATTTTTCTTTTTAATTTAAAATGTATTTATAAAGCAATAATTAAAGAAAAAAGTGTGTGTGTAATGGTCTGAATATAATTCATTCGTTTTTAAATTCAAATTTTATAATATAAATTTAAGTATAAACTAATTAAATTTATTTTAAGAAATTTTGTGCTTATTAACCCACTTATCAGTATAAAATAATCCTCTTCAATTAGAATTTTGTAAAATGTACGGAAGAATTCAAAAACATAATAAATAAAAACTAAACGGTTTTAAAAACATTCCAGAAATTTCAGCTTATATTAAATTTTTCTTCTATTATATACTGTAAAGTATTGCCATTACATAAACTTCAATTGAAATATTTTTCTTCTTGATACAAATGGAATTTGATCTCTCTCATTATAGATGATCTATAAGAATTTAATATCCACACAAATGATTTGTTACAAAAATGCAAATATACTTGTAAACGAGTTCCAAAATAGTCCTTTCCAATTTAATTTTCGCAGTAAACTATATGAAAATCTCTGTCTAGACAATGTTATTCATTATATTTCAGTATTTTGATTTTTAAATATATTCTAAAATAGGAAGATTTGTTCCTGAAATAGTTACAGTGTTATTATAGTATAACATTTTTTCTTTGCAAATAATACGAAAAGTTTATTGCTATCCTTTACTAAATCATTAGTAAGAATATGTTTGTATACCATAGAACAGATAAAGCTATATTGCTTTACAAAGTGCCATAATGTTAGTTATAAGGAACTTTAAGTATTTCTCGTTATAAATATTATATATATATATAAACTTGCCGTATATATGTGGAAAATAAATATAGTTAAGAAATATGCAAAATGTATTTTAAAATGTTTTTAAAAATTTTGAAAAAAAAATACGTGACAGCACTTATTTATATTTTTTCCAAATTTAATAGCTAAAACTTACTTTTAAATTTAAGAAATATTATTGAGATAAATATCATTGAAATAAAAAGATGAATAAATTATAATACCTATCAAAATTTTATTCCCATTTGCACTTTATTCAATACTTTGAAAATTAAAAAAGCAGTGACTTCAAAAGCAGTTGTGAACTCCTTTTGACTAACGGATCAAATACGGTAATTCTTTTGTTAATTTATATAAAAATATTATTAATACATAGTTATTGTACATAAAAACATAACTGTGACACTTATTTATTACACATAGCAGTGATTTTGTTAAATTTGATGTTTTAATATTTTAAGCATTTCTTATCCCATAGCATCTTAATATAATTTATTCCATAGCATCTTAATCACCAGCGTAGATTTCTTAAATATTTCATTATTGCCAATGTGCGTCATCTATTTTAAAAGTACTAACTTTCAATAAAAAATATTTTCATATCAAAATTCTAAAAAATACCTTATCGTACATGTTAACATTTTTTTCAAATTACTTTCAGGTTATTTATCTAATTTTGTGATAATATTATGAAAAATTAGCCTAATTTTTATTGACTATAGCCAAGAATTCAAACTATTCTAATAATATTTATTTGTTAATTCATAATATTTTTAATAAGTATTAAAATTAATAACAATTCAACCATAGTTATACGATAATACTAATAAAATCCGACATCCAAAAATAGAAAATGTTTTGTGTTTTTTTCACTTGAGTTGACGATTATTAGTTTATTAAATTATCATTCCATTTTGTATCATCATTTTCTTTTCACAGCCATTTTTACCCACATAGTATTGTAATTGTTTCGCGTTTGGGTAATCTACTTAGTCTCTATTATTCGAGTCAACAATCCTAAATCATCCACAACTGAAACCGGTAGCTGAATAGTTGGTGTTCTGGCTTTAATGAATTCCCTTTTTGCTTCGGGTGAAATAAATTTTAGTTGTTCGAAATGAACGTTGAACTCTAAGTTCTAACTGAAATCAGTTCTCTAGAATATAAAGTGATCATCGAGGTCCAAAAAATGATTAATTAATCAAATAGTATTATCTAGGTCAATTTGTTTTCTTTTCAAATATTTTTCTTACTTAAATTGAGTCTTCTTTAAGTCTTCAATTTTAATAAGCAGAAAAAAATGTCATATGAATTCAACGTTTTTGGAATAAAAATGCAACATTGCAAATATATTTCAATTTATTCTATGCCTTACGTAATCACGTTGCATCTAAATCATCAGTGGTAATATTAGCGAGATAATGCTGAAACATTCTGCTTTAAGATATATTTAAAATTAAATGATAAATTTTGAAGACTAAACAATAAATTTAAATTTTATGATAAATTTTAAAATGGAATTATTACACAAGTGATACTCATTATACAAATGTGATTCAACGTGAAATGTGAATTCCTCTATGATGTTATCTCAGTCTGCAAATACAATAATTCTATTTGTTGAAAAAAACATTCTAAGAATATTCATTCGAATTTCATTCATCATAGTATACATGATTTTTCTTACAAAATTTGAAATTATTAAAATAAATGAAAACAAGTTAATGAAATAGTATTACAAATACCATTAAAATAGTTTCGTTAATAATTTATAAATATTCCAATAACATTAATGCTTTAGTTATGCAAAATGTAATAAATGTTTCAGGATTCGTTTGTATTTATTGTTAGCACTTTGATTGTTAGTTTTACAGTCTTGGTGCCTAAAACTAGTGTGTAAAAAATGCCCATTTAGGTACAAACCAATTGACTTCTATTTACATGTTACGCTATTTACATCAGTAATAAACTTTAATGATATTTTGTATTTTTAATGTGGTTATATTGAAAGTGAATATATAAGCAAAAATGTATTCATATTACATTATCTATTAAGAGCAACACAAACAAATTAAAATTTCAGATATAACACATGTGTTTGCAGATTCTGTATTTAAAAAAAGTATTTATATTATATTATATTATTTTATATTTAAAAACAAAACAAATTAATAAGAATTTCAGCTATAACTCACACATGTTTGTAGATTCTGTATTTAAACAAAATATTTTGCATTGATATTGTAGAATTAAACATAAAATAACCATTTATTTATTAACTGATATTTTAATTTAAATTTTATTTATTTTAAAGTACACAATATTTTAGTTTTAAATATCATACTTAAAATCCTCATATCATTCATTAACAATTTATCTTAACTTAATATTTTTTATCATCGACGCTGCATTTGTCTCATTATTATGAAGTACAAAATAATTCAAAAAACACTATTTCAATTATTCATAATAATTTCAAAAATTTTTATATAAATTAGATTAAAATTTCATCTTAGGAAATAAATTGAAGCATTTTTCTCTCAGTTGAATTGTTTAAAAAATGAATTTTAAAATATTTTTTTTAAATAATCTTTAACATCTCTGAGGAAATACCTCCAGCACCTACATCAATAATAAAGTAATACTACAAAATAATAACCACTATTCTTTCAAGTGTCTTAAAAATAGAACTTCGTGAAGTAACATTTTAAGTCCATTTGATATTTAAAATGCATTTCCGAATACAAGATTTAAGTCAACATAATTTGATAAACCATTTTTTTTCCTTAATATATCGTCAGAAAATTTTTTTTAAGCAATATTTATTAAGAAACAAACAAGGATACAGAAATTTCATCTTTTCTTTTTTCTATGTATGTCTCTCGATTCGTATAAAATTAGCATTTTGTTTGAAAATTAATTTATATATAAAAACATTTCGACAAAGCATAAATTTCCTTATTCAAACTGCTACATAAAAGATACATAAAAGATGTAAAAATGCACATATTTTCTCTCTATAAACTTTCTTTTTAACTTTTCAGAGAACTTTTAAAATTCCAATTTTAAAAAATATGAGGAAATATTTTTTATAAGAATTTTATTATTTATAATATTCATGTTTACATGTTATAAATAATCAAAAAATTATGAGTCTATACTTATGAAAAAGAAGTTTACTCTTTGTTGTCAAATCCTCATACCTACTGATTAAATTATTGAAGTTTATTTATTAGTTTTGATGAATACTCTTTATATAAGTTTTCAAAAAGTCAAATAATTTTTCAAATATGTTTGTGTTAATTTTAATATGTATTTATTATTGTCAAGATTTTACAGGGTTGTTTCATTCCTCAAGATTTTATTGTAAATGGATGTTTTGTAAACATCGACAGAAGAAATTTAAATAAATTTTAAATTTTGGCTGATCAATATTTTCATAATGATCATATGTTTGAGAGCACACTAGTCAGTAAATGTGTGTCTTCAGCTTTCCGATAATTCATTATGCTCTTGTTAGTTAATTTTAATATAATTCCAAATAAAATTTGCTAATTTGACAATGTCTGTTATCTTTTTAGTCTCTGTGGTAATAAAATAGAAATAAATACATTTTTAGGTTTATAAATCATAAAGTGATTTGAAATATATTTTTTTTTATTTAAAAATCACAAACCCGACATTTCAACTGGTTAAATTGTTTAATGAATTAAATATAGCACATTGACAAAGACAAAACTCTCATACGCAGAGGAAGGGTAATTGTAAATGAATATTAACTTGTTCTATTGAAACATTTTGCGGTAGTGTTTTCTCTCTTTAGCCTTGATTTGGTGTTGTAACGAGCAAAGGCTGTGATCAGATTAGCGCATGCGCGCTAACATTTGCCACCCTCCTCTTCCTTCCGAATTTTGTTTTTGTTTACTTTTTGTTTTCTATTTTTTTATTATTGGAGAGATTATTCTCAGCGAAATAACACACTGGAGGTGTGTTTGTGGCAGTGTCGACTGATTACATAATCATTTTTGTTAGTTTTAAAGTTATATTAAAAATTAAGCATATATTTAAATTTGCCTTCATCAATAAATTTAATTAATTTAAATTGTCATCATTTGCCTTGCTTTCACGCTACACGAGAGCGTGTTTATATTTATTTTTCTCATATAGAAACTATGCTTTCGTTAATCAGTTTTACTATTTTGTTTTAATTCTTCATGGCTTAAATGTGAAAGTGTTTAACAAGGTCAAATAAAAATAAATTTTGGAAAAAAAAAAAAAAAAAAAAAAAAAACTTGAGGAGATTCTATTAGTGTTTTTCTCAAAATGAAATTTATGATAATTAATGAAGGTCTTGATTACTGAAACCATTTTTATAGGCTTCGGTTTAAATCGGTTTCTTTGACAATATCTTATTGTCTATTACTTTTCATCAGGATACAGAAAATACACTCTAGTATAAATCACAATAGTGCCTCTATAATCAATGAAAAGATAAATATTGATGTTATACAGTTAGTCTGGTTTATTGTACAATTATTCATGGATTATGGTGAAATCTTTGAGTATGTCAGTATACAAGTTACTTCATTTGCAGGAAATAAGTTAAGCATATATCTGGCATTATGACTTGACTTACTTCCTTTACTTTATTCAAACCTACTAAGAAAGCACTCCTTCATAGTATAGAGCCATACCTACTGTATAAACAGACAGAGGACTCTGAAAATAGGAATAAGTGTCAACAATTTATATAACATATAAAAAAGGGATAATTGGTTGTTTTGTATTCACCGATCTTGTTCATTTCTCAAGTACTCGATTAAATAAGATCAACTTAATAAGATCAATGATTTCATCAGTTTATCTCGTTAGATAACAAACCAACAAAAGTTATGAAGTATTAAATTATTGATTCAGGAGATTTATCCCGAAGAATTTAATCAAAGTTAATCGCCTCAATTGGAATTCAATAGTTTAGCCAACGTTTGATATTGTGGTATAGGGTATTAACCTGTGAAGAACTCAATCATCAGTGCTTTAACCGAATAATTTAGAATGTCGAAACAAATGTGAGCATTTATGGCACTATTTATTTGACCTCGCACTAAGAAAAATAAGTATTCAAACTTTACTTTTAAAACTGCAAGTTAGAATGAAAACATTCATTAGGCAGTCACAATGGCTAGAAACATTTATAAGAGATTAGAATCATAAAGAAGTATATCGTGACTCATCATAACAATGAGGACTTTCTATACTTCAGTGATTTAGCTATACTGTATACATCTCCATACTTGAAAGATCAAATTTTATTCTTGAAAACAAATTAACCAGAGATATGTTTGTAGAGGTACTTGATTATGTTAATTAATTTTGAGAGAAAATTTCAATCTTTAACTGATTACTTTGGCTGACGAACTATACAATATCTTGTCATGGCCTACCGAAAATTTTTTATCCTGTTCTCATGATGTAGTTTGTAGTCATTCAAAACTATTTTTAAAACTGATCAGCAGCATTTTGTTTCTATTTTTTGATAATATGTATGCTACAAAATTTTGGGGTATTTAATTTTATCCCGTTAACGCCTAAATTATTTTAAAATCGAAAATTTTGAAAAATATTTTAAAATTACATTTCATATATCATAAATAGAGTAATTATGAAGTTGTATCCATTTTCTGTAATTAGCAGCTGAGATAATAGGTGATCTATAAATAGGCTTATAATAGTAAAAGACCAAGTAACTTTTCTGTGATTTTATGGTTAAAAAATTACAAATTTATGGGGAAAAATGAAATTTTGTGAATTTAAAAACAACTAATGAGATTTAAAAGAGAAAATATCATTTTATTGATCTAAACTCAATTAGTTACAATTTAATACAGCCAATTTGTAAAAGTTAAGTGTGATATAGTGGAAAACATTTCAGTCAAAGAGTTACATTGCATTCTGTACAAAACGTAAGAGGTCTACACTTACGTTTTTGAAACTGGTATCTTCTTTGGTTTTGTCTTTTTCTTATAACATGGTCTTTTCTATCGAAACTCACAGAGCCTACTACGTTTGATCTTGATGACATCATCACAGGTCTTCCAATGCCTTTCTTAGAATTTGATCCCCTTTTGAAATACGCCACGGGGATATATCTTCGGATATCTTTTATAATTTTCGCAATTAGATAAGTTGAACAGAATATATGTATTTATGGTAATTATGTCAATAACTCTAGTAAAGATGCACCATTGCTATTTTTTTGCCATGAATCTGAATTGTGTGTTTTTCTAAGAGCCAGTCATTCTGGTCGACTCCACAAATATTCTTATTATACTGGTGAGTATTATTAGGTTGCTAAATTTGGAATTTTCTTTCAAACCTTTTTGATGCCTTGAAACTTGGATTAAAGGTTCTGTGTAATCAAAGTTTGTCGCTGTTTTTACATATTTGGTATCCTTCCATTTAACTATAGTTATTTCGTTCTTTCCGTCGAAACAGCAGTCATAAAAAATCACTATTATTTCTTTCTAATATTTTATCAAACATTAAAGGGCAAGAAGTTGTTCTATTGTTTCTAATTGTGCACGTGACTTTGAATACTTGTGTTTTTAATTCAAACATCAGATCATTAGAATTGAAAAAACTGTTAAAATAATGATGTGTCTGTTAGGATCAGTTACTGGTTGTAAAATCTTTTTCACCACTCCTGTTACAAGTAGTTCTTTTGGAGTTTCAATAATTAACTGATCCACACCAGACGGTAAAGCAGTTATATCAGACTCTATTTCCTTTAAAAACATACATTCTAACGCTTCTTTGGTGGTTTGAAGCCCTTTACGCTGAGACATTTTTAAATAAATGAAATGGGGAAAAGTGATATTAGTTATTACAAAAGCCCAGCAATCTATTTATAGATCAGCATGTTTAAACTTATATTTTAATAATAAAAGCAGTTATTTTTCTAATATAAATAGGCCAGAAGAGGTATTGAATATGTAAAACACATAAAAAAATGTATAACTTATTTTTAATTTTTTTTCTGTTGAATACAAAATCGAAAACTGCACTTTGAATCTTCAAAATGCAAACCTACTATTGGATTGCGCACTAACTGTTGGACTGCTCTGGGAAAGAATGCTTCAAATCTCATTTGGGGATGCAGCCACATGTGTAAGGAAACTTATAAATGACAATGCGAAATTATTAAAAAATATCGTTTTGAGTGGGAGGTGATCTATAAATAGATCACTGGGCGGTAACGGGTTAAAGTATTATCCCTTGCAGAAAAAATATAGAAAAGATATTGTATAGTAAATCCACACGACAATTTCAGATACATGTTGTATTCCGAATCAATTAATAAGCAGTTAATATGAAATGACCTGATTTTTATTTTGCTTACAACCGATCCATCATATTATTTGGCAAATCAAGAATTTATGATTAACCGTGATTCAATGGGAGCAGCACTCGCATCAAGGTATATTATTATTGGCTAGATCACAATCTCTGTTGAACTAGGATATGAATCTTGCTTTTCTACTTTGAAGTTACATGTCTGTTGGGTATGTGATTTGAATTTTCCTGGTTTTCTTTCTTTAAACTCCTTAATATATCCCACTCTCAATGAAATCTTTTCACTGAAAGTGGATTACAGTAGTTGTACATATTTTTTCTACAAAAGTATTTATTTGTGAAGTTCAAGTCTAACAATTGTCCGCTATGAAATGTAAAGCTCAGAAAGCAAAAGTTTGCAATATCCAAATATACCAAAATAATCTAAAGTAATACAGGACAAATGATGGCCAACTGGTTGTAATGTGTTTTCCTTAAATGAAATGTCTTGGATTAAAATCCAGCAACTATTACAGAAAATTAAGCGTAATCCTCAACTATTATGTTACATTATAAAGAAAAAATTAATCAATAGAACAACATATCTTTGTTGAATATTGACGTTTATTATCTCATATATAAGCATTTTTCTAAAATGTTAAGAAAATAGACGTATATTGCGATAAAATATTTATTGTAGACGATAAATTTCAAATCTTCTTAGAGGCGGGCCACAGTTTCAAGGTAAATAAGAGTGTTTTATTGAAGCTATAAATATTACATTATTATTTATGCTTATAAATTTATAGAAATTGTCATTTATTTATCGTAATTTATCATTGCGCTATTTAGGTTTGGTTGTACCTTTCCTTTATTTTTCTAAGCATTTAAGAATTGCATCTTATTGTGTTTCGATACGCATTTTTCCGATTCAATATCTCAATCATATTTCTCATAAGAAATTTTTTAAAAATTTTTGTTCATAGTTTAAATTAGTACTTTACGCCAGAAAATCTATTGAAATACTCTTATAGTTATTTACTTCACATTTCTTCATAATTTTGAGCAAGCAATATCTAGAGTTTAACGCGTAATAAATAATTTCATATAAATTTAAACATAACATTAATATAGTGTATTTATAAAATATGCTTGGAAAATGTTTCTTCGATTTGTAGAAAGTTTAATAAAATACTTTTTTGTATGAAAATATTGTTACATAGATAATTTAAATCTTTATTTCTGTCAAAAATACATGCATAGAAAATCATTCAGTATTCATTTAAATGAATCTTAATTTCACAAAATGTTTGATTTGGCAAAATATTGATTAAAAAATTCAAAAACAATCTCTGCAAATTATTTAGAAACATTTTTATCCTTTCAGAATGTAGAACTTTGTAAAATGTAGTGCTCTCTCATATGTATATATATAATATATATTAGTTTGGGGAAAAAGAAATCCCTTATTTTTACATGAACTTTATGTAACTTTTTTTGGATTCACTTTGTAAAAAGGTTTAAAACAGCTTTCATGTAGATTTTTAGGTCTTGCGCGTTACGACTGCTGACATGCAGTTAACTTTGATCATTTTTAATATTTTATAGACATTTTTGACGATGCTGTATCCACATGTGAGGTGACTCTCTAACATCAAAAATACCCGAACGGATTCGACGAAACAAAAATTGTACGTAACTGGTTGTTACAGTCTTATATTGGACGATAAACACCTTTCTCAATTTTAACCACCCGGCTATCTTTTTCGCCGTTACAAGAGAAAAACGAAAATGTATCGAATTTTCTGTTTGTTGTCTTCCATTTTTAAAACCTTGTACTCGTAACTGAATTAATCAAACAAAAACCGCAAGAGGATATTTTAGTGTCAAATGCCACTTTTCCAACGAGCATAAATCTGAAATTGTTTAATAGATATCTCACGAGATATCGATCACTACAGACGTCTACCGAATAAATAATGGATTACTTTCTCCCCAACCCAATATATATTACTAACTTTAAATAGAAATTGAAGATTACGTATTATTCATATATTTATTGGGTGTTGTAATATAATTCCGGGTAATAATATCAAATATTTGTTTACTCAGTCACAAGTATTTTAAATTCATTTGAATAGCACTTTTTTATAGAAAAATCTAAATTGTCTCACGTTAAAATGCTGAATACTTCTGAGTATGTTTCACAAAATTTTTAATATTGGTATAAAACATCAGGTTTACCATTTTCACTCAAAAATAAAGGCATTCACACAATTTATGCACTAAGGAAACAGAGTACACAAACAATGAGTTTATACAATGTTGATTGTATAAACTCATTGCATAGTTGTTTGACCATAGCAAAAAAGCATCCTAGGGAAAGTGTTGTCACCGACAACGTTATTTGCAAGGAAAGGTAACACCTGTATATTGTGTGTTATTCCTAGAATAGTGTAAATTAAATGATTTAATTAAATATTTTTGAAACTGTAAGCCAATACTTCACATGGTATTTCATGTGAATTTATCATATATTCTTATAATACAAATATTGCTATTAATTGAATTAACATAAGAATTCCATTGGAACTAATTACTATTTTCTTTTTATTTATAAGATTTACATGAAATGAGCGCACATGTGTACAGCTTACTCATGACTTCCATGAGCGTTGGAATTACAACAGTCAATATTTTGCCATTATTTTTGTAAGGCAGTTTTCACAAGATTAAATAGAAAATTCTCAAGATTTCTTTAGAGGTTCTTTGAAATTATTACGCTTAATTGAGAGAAATTAATCAAAATTTAACGATTCATTATTTTACTAAAAGCATGGAATGTTAACTTATAAGTAAGAAAAATTATTTTTTTTCCCTTTTTATGTAAAATTAATTATATTTACATATTTATAATTCAAAAATATAACTTTTTGTTAAGATTTAACTTGCATTTAGTTACTTTTTGTCAATTTTAGACGCGTGAATTGTCTTACGTAATTTTGTAGAAATTTCTAAACATAAATATTTCTATGAATATATGTATTTGAAAACACAAAACGCTTAGATTTTTTGAATAGCTATTTTGTGAGGGGGGAATGACTGTCATTCCCTATCAATGAATGATATGAATATTTTGCTTAATTTTTGAAATAAAAAGTTTATTTAAATTAATAGATTTTTATCATTTTTAATTGGCTCTAAAATGACGTTTTTAAGTATTTTTTGCAATTAGTTTCATTTTCTTTAAATTAATAAATATTCGAATGTTTCTTCCACTCTTTCTGAGCTTTTCATGTGGAAATAGTAGAAACTAATTGTTCAAACTATAAAACGTGTTCTAATCCCACTATAATATTCACACTTGTTGGAGAGCAAACAGTTATGAAGCAAATTTAATTTATGTTCTGATTAAGAACATTTATTTGTTAGTATAAAAAATGAGAAAAAAGCCAACTAAAGAAAATAAAGCAATTTTTATTCAATATAAAAAATGAAAGACAGTAAAATACTTGTCAAAGAGAAATGTTAATGTTGGAGGAAATATTTCATAGTTAGTTAAGAATGCGAAATATTGAATACTTAAAACTGGAACAATATTTAGGTTTTATTTTGGGCATTGAACATTATTTAAAAGAATAAAAGTGAGATGAAAGCATATAAAAAGTGAATCACTCATTTTTCTTAAATAGGGAAAAAGTCAGTAAAACGTTTCTCTAGGGAGTCTTTTTGACACTCGCTGAACAAAATTTAACTCTTTCAACTTTACTTTCTACATCATCAATCAGTTAAATATTATACCTTTAAAATGTTAAAATTTATTATCAGGTAGATTTTAAATATATTTATTAATATCTGATGAACACGTTTAATTTTCCTTAAATACTGCGAATGACATTTTGACATGAAATTACAAGCTTTATTTTCTAAATTTAATTTAACTACCAAACCGTCATTATAGAAGATTTTTGATTTTGTATAAAATGAAAGGAATAATGCATTACCTTCTATGCATTTTTAATATATTTGTTTTAAAAAAGAGAAGATGGTTTTATATTTTAAACTAATAAATTTAATAAAATTAAAAATAAGCAAGAAATGACCCCATATATAAATGTAAGGTCACACCAATTAAATATTAGTTATCATATTTATTATTATAGAGTTTTTCAAGTTTATTATTAAAGTTGTCGTGGATTAATCTTGCACTATATAGAAACACTATAGACTTTTGGTGATGTCTGGATAAGCATATATCTTGATAGGTAATTTTAAGATATATCAAGATTGTGAAAAAACGAGACAGTTTAACCAGTGTCTCGTTTTTTTAAACCATTGTTAAATGACATTATCAAAACTAAATTGAAACTCATATATCAAGATTCTGTTGTTATTGCTTATCCACTTGGTGCAGAAAAGCCCACACCAAGTCCAGAAGATCTGGCATAGGATAGTATGCAGCTTTTTTTTCTACCACAAGGGCAAAAGATTGACTTGACCTCTGAACACACATGCCATAGGTACACGTTTATAGGGTAGGAAACCATTCATACTGCATTTATACAAAGAAAGGATAAAGACAGGATAGAGAAAGAGAGACAAAGTACTTCGACCCGGGATTCAAACCCAGACCTCACTATCCGCAGTCAGGCATGCTAACTACTAGACAGAGTAGGCGGATTCTTGTCAACAAAAGGGCTTAAAGCTTTTCACCCACCAGCACCAGCAAAAAGGAAATAACGGTGCATGAATGCATGCTTCCAAAAATGTCAAAAATGTTGCCGTATTACAAATTTAAAATATGCGTTATATTGAAGAAAATTACTATTTCTCAGAAAAATACTTTTTTAATTTTTCTTCACTTATAAAGAATAGAATTTTTTAATCTGTAGAAACTACGACGTTCTTGAAATTTCAAATTCTAGTTTTGTAAAAAAAATTATAAAAGTATATACATAAAAATTTGAAACAACATGGTTTTTTGCTATATTTTCATACATTTACTTACAGAATTACAAGTTGTATTGTTGTAAAAATTTTAATTTTCATAATTTTCTTTCAAATCGACAATGAAAGTATACCTTTTTCATAATAAGTGGGTACCAGATTTCAAATTATCTTATAATAGACTAAGTTATAAAGTAATATTGCTAGCTTTCGTTATCATAAAAATGTGATCATGCCATCAAGTATTTCCATTAATAATAACTTTAGTCAATATTTCAAATATTACAACAAATGTTGAACAAATGCTTTTGGATCAACTTAAATTAAAAGATGTAATTTTAAAAATATTTTACCATATTACAGTATTTTCATTTCCAATTGCATTATACTTTTAACCCATAAAAAGCTTATTTATGAATACAATTGCTTTGTTATTCCCATTGCTAAAACGAGTTAAGCACATTAATAAATTTGTTTTTATTTTGAATAAAGAGAAATAAGTATAATTGCATATTAGATATACTATTACAAATTGAAGAAGCATGAATGAGATGGTAATGTCTACTGTAATACTGTAAATCTTCGATAAGATTACATTCTTTTATACCATGATAAGAAAAAAGAACATTTGTATCAATTTTAACAATACAGTTAAAAATTATAATGATATATCAATTTTAAATAAAGTTTCCATTAAATCTCAGGAAATTTTTACAAGTTTTCTTGCCAGTTAGTTCAAAATTCGGTAACTAAAAGTTAACTAGTCTAAATTATAAGAGTTATGATTAATTAAATGAACAATTGGAAATATTAGAAATTATAAATAAAAGAAACATTTTTCTGTTATTAATCGTGTAACTATAATTAATTATTTGTTTTACTCTTTTTCTCGTTTTATAATAATAATTTCGAACAATTTATAAATTAATATATAAAAGCAATGATGAATATACACATATTTTAACAATAAAATAAAACAATAACTGTAAAACTAGCTTTCAAACTGTTAAGAGGATGTTTTACTCTTGCAAATTTAACTTATCAGAATAAATAGGCGAAACTTATGCAGAGAACATCTCTACACATGTTTCACCTTTTTTAATTAATCAAAATCTTTCTACTATTCTCTCAGACAAAGCGTTACTATTCACTCTTTACTTGTTTTTGTTAATCTAAAACACTAACACACGTCATACAAATCCAGTGATCTAAGACATATTTTACTATATCACTTGTTTGACAAATAATTTTTATTTGCTCTTTTTAACACTTTATTGTTTGACACACTTTGATGGACTTCTAAAAATTTGATCAAATATTCATACCATTCTAATACCATTTGAATTGAAATAATTATTAAGTTTTCATTGTATTCAAAATATGGATTCATGTCATGCATACAAAAATTTATTCTGAATAGCGTTAAGGATTAGTGAATTACATCTTGAATTTCAATTCACTTCTAAATTAATTTTGCATACACTCAAGATCCATTGTTTGCATTCCTAGGAGATATTCTAAAGAGAAATCAGAAGAACAGGTAAAGAATTATAAAAAATCTTGTCTGACATGGTCAGACATCTGGAGTATTAGAAACAACAATAACAAAAATGCGTTATGTTTTTTGAGTAATTTGTCAAAGTGATTGTTAATAAGGAAAAAATATTTATCTGTAACAATAAATTTGGTTAAAAATGGGTATATTGGTCAATTTTGAAATCACGTAAAAATCATATTTTGATTTGAAAACAGTAATGATTCCTTGGAATTTGCTGTATTTAGAACTTTTCTTCTTAGTACAAAGAGCATTGAATGGGAACTGTGAAAAGTTGATATTTCTACAACAACCTGAGGGATAGATTAATAATCTTAAACTACATGCACAATTCTTGAAGGTACTTGATTTAATTCTATGTGTGAATATGTATATATTTGTTTATGAATTCACAACAAAAACGTGGATTACCTGGAGTAATTAGGATTAAATTTGGTATACATTTGATTGTAATATGGAAAATTTTTATATCTTTCAAGTTCTTAATTTTTTTTTATATTTGCTAATCTTTTTTTGCTTTACTAAGATGAATTTGAAGATGAATACTAAGATGAAAGAAAAACAACAGGATGTTAATGATTTCAAATTCAAATTTACCAATTTCGAAGTTCTCATATTGTAGTATTTCTAAAAAAATGCACTACATCTAATGTTAAGAATTTAGAAAAGGGAAAATATTAACTTTTCTACATTTACACGATATTCTAAGCAAGAGAGATAGTTATACTAATTAATTAAAGATAGTTATTAATGATATCAAAAGATAAGCTGATATTGTTCTTAAAGGGAATTTGAAAATCCATGGAATATTTATTGCTTTGAAATGAACATCTTTATCAAGGTATCAAATCTCTGGCTCCTCTAAAAGAAACTGATACCATTGCTCATATATTATCAGGCTTTATATACATTAGTTATATTGTGTACTTTGAAAATCTTTTAACTTCCATTTTCTGTGGCGTTTTCTTATATTTTAAAGAAATTAAATAAAAAGTACATAGGCAGTTTATTTCACAGTTTATTTACATATTTCCTTTCCTAATAAAAATATTTTTAATGAATGCAAGCTAAACCTGTACCATGTCCATGGTGAACAATTGCTGGAAGTTAATGTTTTGCTGGCTTGTTCCTATAAAATTTTGAAATTATTCGAAAAGTATTTTTAATGTTCTTAATTTTCTTTCTAACTTTCGAAAAAAAAACATTTAAATAAAATTTCTCTTAATGTTGAAATATATGTCCTTGAAAATAAGGATTCAATTGGAAAACTTGTAAATTATTATTTACAAGTGTTATATATAATTGAATGAAATGATTAAATAAGTAATAATTATTCTAAAGCTTAAAAGTTTTGACCCATATTTAAAAACAATGACTTCTTTTCTTTCATGATTGCTTATTTCTCAACTATAAGCTTAAATATATTTAAACCTTTTTAAGTATACCTTTTATAAAGTTTCTGAAAGAAACAATTCCAAAAAAGCTCAAATTTTAGTTTTTAATTTCTACTTCAAAAGGGTTTTAAAATACAGAAAATGTATCAAAGCATTTTTGAAATATTTAATATGTTAAAAGAATCAATGTATGTGTTACTTTTAAAATTCTTTTATTAGAAATGACAGTATAATTGTTATATTTGAAAAAATTTAAAATTAAATTGATTTTTAAATAAAAGTAAGAATAATTCAGTTTAAATTTTTGTTGTATCCTAAATTAATTGATCTATATAGTTTTTTGTCTTGTGATAATATAGTATTCATTATTATATTTCTCTTCATATAAATATATTGTAAGTTTATATAAGCACCTAAAATGTAAAAAGATTACCACATACACATATACATAATCAGATAAAGAAGCTTGCATTTTCAAAAAATAATAATTAAAATTAAATAAATTAGAAAAAGTTAGTTAAATTTTCTAATTTTATTTTAATATTTAATTATTTTTAAGACAATTTTTCGTTCTACACTTGGATTATCTAAAAAAATTTTAATGCAATAGTAATTCTGATAATACGTTAATACTGCATTTTTTACACTTTTAAGACAAGACATAAACATTTAAATATTAACAATTTATCGATAAAATTGCCGCCTAATCTGTCTAGTGGTCAGCATTCCTGACTGCGGATAGGGTGGTCTGGGTTCGAATCCCAGTCGGGGCATGGATGTACTTTCTCGTTCTCTCTCTCCTGTCTTTGTCCTTTCCTTGTATGAATGGGTTATGAATGGTTGCCTATCCTATAAACGGGTTCCTATGGCATGTGTGTACTGAGGAAGTCGGACTCCATACCCAATTGCGGTTCAGTTGAAAGAGTGGAGCAGCGCACCCATACTGCCAGTCTGGCTGGCACTCGACAAAAAAAAAAAAAGATCGATAAAATTAGTATTATTCTAATAGAGTATTAAAATAATTTAGCACTTTAATTTTTCCACGTTAGCTAATTCCAAAATGAGACGAATATACAATAAAATTGTAATTTAAGTTACCAGATAAAGAATGAATAATTTGTTATTCTTTAGACAATTTAAAAAAGTATGAAAATAGATGAGTGTTAGTTAGAAAAGCATAAACGAGTTATATGTCGATGAGTGTAAGTTGGGAAGATTAATTCGTATTCTCTGAAAACATTTAAAGGAATTTAAGAAGTTATAATGTAAGATTTTGAACAAAATAAAAATTGACTTTTAATTTATATTTTGAATAGTTAGCATTGTTTATAAAAATATAGTAAATAATGTAACGTATTAGGAATTAATCCTATTATATAAAAGTAAAAGTTGTATACTATTAAATTTTATTACTTAGAAAAGTATAACAGCTTTCTCTTCTTTTATCTTAACCGACACAGCTTCCACGACGTATCTGCAATAAATATTCGAAAAGCAGGTCATGACGGCAGGGATACATCGAAACTTTCTTGTTCAAAAGCATTCTGCGACGGCAGAGATATATCGCAGAGTTTTCACAGAAAGCGGTCACGACATATATTTCCGCATAGTAGAAACCACCTATTTTTGCTTTCCCCCTAATCGGTGGTTTGATTGATCGGTTTAATTGATCACTCGAACCACACTCCTAAAAGACTTATCTTTAAAAACTAAAACAGCCTGAGTTTTACGCCAAATATCTATAATAATGATAATTTTTTTGCCAAGATTCAACTTTAAAATTTAATAATCTGAAAATTTGCTACTTTAGAAATAAAATGCAAGTTTATACAATCATATTATTTTTTTTTATTTTAGTTCCTAAGCCAATTGATTTAGGTGATTTTACTACACAAAAATTTTAAATCTCTATGCATTTTTAAACTAATAACACTTGAGTTTATTTCAAAGTTAAATTTTAATAATATTTTCCTTCTTATACTAATTATTTCATACATTTCAGTTAATTTAATTCAGTTTTATTGTTTTGATTTCATTTTTTATCAACTTCTTAATACTGAAATAAATAAATAAATAAATTTCGTAAATGGAAATTATTTAATTTCCAGTGAAAGAGCTCATGACAGTAATAGTAAAATTGATGGGTTTTCCATAGTAAATATTATTAATCTTAAGTTCTAATTACTATAATTCCTTTAATTTGCATTTTTATTTTTGTGCATTAGGAAAAAAATTATTTTTAGGTTTACTATCTTCATAATACATTTTACTTCGTTATTACTTTAATTTCTTTTAACATACACTTCAAATTTTGATAATAAAACAGAAGTATCATTTTAAGGCAATGGTGTATCATGATGTTCAAAATATTATACATGTCTTAACTATTATTCCTTTTTTAATTAAACATAATATTGAAAAATATATCAACAATATTTACTGTTACATCATATAAAGTCATTATTTTTATATATATCAATATTAAAAAGATAGTATTTCTTAAGCATCTTACGTGATTGGAAATATTCTCCAGTAAAAATGAAATTACAAAATTTCTGATATTATCTTTGCTCTGCTGTGAAGATCATTTTATTCTATATATTTTTTTATTAACTTGTATACATGTAATAATTTTTCTACATGACGTAACAATAAATTTCTAGTAAGGAATTTATTCTAGTAAAAGTTCCATTCTAGAATTGCATTGCTAAAATTTTTAATGTAGAAAATAGTTTTAGCTTTTTTATTTTAAATGATGTGTGAAATGGAATGATCCCTTAGAAATAGTGTATTAGTGATTAGTTGAAATCACACATTTATGCTACATCTAATCAATTAAACGTTTAACCTACAGAAAGTAATTATTTTATTACTACAAATTTATTTATAAAATAAGGAAATTTTTAATACGTTGATTCTACAGATAATTATCTTTAACGCGAACCTTATTAGATTTAAAAGAAATTTTTAAATATAATAATCTTAACGAGATAATTTCTTGTTGTAAAATGGAGAAGCATCAACTTTACACTTCTCATTTGAATTAAAAATTAACTTTTCTGATTTATCTTTTAATCATAAAATGATATATTTCATATACGATTTATTGGGTCATTCAAATGATATTCATGAAAAATATAAATAAATTCATGAAAAATACAATTGAGATAAATTTTAGGAATGACAGTAAAATAAGTCTCTAATCAGTGAAATAAAGAATAAATACACTAAGAAAACATATCTTTCAATAAAAATTCAAACTTTAAATTAAGAAACTATATTCTCTTCAAGGTCTTTTTGATTAAGAGACTATATAAGAGACATATAATATATAAATGCTTTTCATTCGCGCGAGAGTGTAATATAATGTTGTGAATGCAGCACCATGTTGTAAAAATACTTTCTTATAATGAAGGAAGAAAGAATTCATGGCATATTGTTATGTATTATTTTATTTGAATTGAAAAGTCAATAGAAACCAACTCATTGTAATATTATCAATTTTCTTTATATAATTCTAGTACTTTGGCCAAGTTAAATAATATTCTTTTGTTTTTATTTTTAATTATATGTATTCATTTAATCGTTGCTGAATAAATTTCATTAAACCTTTGCGAACTTAATGATCAAGACAGTTGAATGTTGAAGGCTAAAAATATTTTTTCAAAAATTTGTTAAGTATTCGACAGTACTATTTCAAACTGATTCTTTTATACATAAGAGGAGTTTGTTTCCAGGAAGAAAACTATTCATGTGTGACTTCCTTTACGATTTAAGCATGTTTCTTGTTAGTCAGGGAAAGAATGAAAGGGGAGTATGTTTACTTATGTAAATAAAGCTTTTTGATTATTCTAAACAGATGATAAATTGCTTTCTCGCCCTGATTCATTGCCACAAATTGATGATTATATTCTACTTTTGTAATAACTATGAACTAACAGAGCACATTACATTCAAAAGTATTTTCGGAAATTTAGATCAATAAAAGTCATAAGTAAATCAATAAATTCTTTCCATTTAGATTTTGAAATTAAAAAATTCAAATCTAAAATCTAGCGAATCCAATCCTAAAAAGAAATCATAAAGAAAGATTTAAAACTTATATTTATTATAATATCCTATTTAAAGAAAAGACAAATTTTTATAAAAAATATAACTGGAATATTTCTTTATGAATGACAATAAAATAAGTTTATAATCAATTAAAAGAAAGAGAAATTCGCAAAGAAACTTAACAACTCTCAATTATACATAATGTCTCTTTAATTAAGAAACTCTATATAGTAGAGATATATGATAATTATATAAGTGTTTTGCATTTGTAATATAATAAAATATTACGAATGCAAAGAACTTTTCATAAAAATATTTTTATAATGAAGTAATAGTAACCTCTTAGTATTTTGTTATATATTATATTGTGTAAATTTAAATGCCAGTCAATAGAAACTCATTATAAATTTATACGGTTTTCTCTTACAGTGATTTTGCCAAATTAAGTTGTAAGAATTATTTTGTTTTTATTTATAATTATACATAAAGTTCAGCTCATAAACCAAGAATTTTTCAAAACATTATACACATTTATTCAGATTGTTATGCAAGTTTTCTTATGTTATGTTTAATTGTTTAAACTCAAAAAATTTAGATGAATAAATTAAAAAGCTCTAATTAATTTTTTTGAAAATAACATTATAAAAAATTGAAAAATAAGTTTTTGTCTTACCACACTGATTACTACATAGAAATGTGTTCATATAAAATAAAAATTTTTTTGTGTTAGAAAAAAAATATAATTGTGAGAAAATGTATTTTTACTAACACAATTTTATCCTACTGAAATAAAAATTTGAAAAATTTCTGTGCCTCATTCAAAACGGGAAATTTCCATTATACAGGAAATAATAAATATACAAGAAAATGTGACAAGCAACTTTCTTAATTAAATTGCGTAAGAAATCTAAAACATCATAATTTGTGGATACCGCTTTTATTTGAACTTCATATTATTTACCAAGTCAACCAAACACTAAGGAATTTCTTCAATTATTTTCAATTATACTAAACACAGTTATTTATTATTAGTTTTTGCTTTTTAAGTTTTACACAAAAATAAGATATACGTTTCCTTTTTAACCATTTTTATTGGGATGCACAATCCTTTCTTGCAAAATTGATAAATACATACAACCCTAGATAGGGTAGTTAGTTGTAAGTGACATCCCCTTCTTCTAAATTGAGCATTGTGACAGTTTTCAGGGGGAGGGTAGGAAATATTCCCAATGAGAATGGGAAACATTCGACGATTTTTGTATAGTTTAGGAAAGTGGCTGTGGAGCGAAAAAGTAGTATATCGTAAGTTTACAGAGGAAACATTTTTCGCAGATACTTGAAATTTTCTGCACCGCTGAGTTGGTTAAAGAAAAAAACAATGAACTGAATTAAAGTATTTTGTTTAGAAATAAAATTAACTTGATTAAATCTTTTTTCTGTTGCATATGCTTCGCTATGAAAGTAACCATTTAAGGGAGAATAATATTAAAATACATTTTTGCGGAAACTTTTGTAAGCATTATTGAAAATGGAAAAAAAAAAATAAATAAATAAAAAATAAAAAAATAAAAAAAAATAAAATGTGTATGTATGTGAAAGCTTGATTTTCTTATTTCTAAAGCATCAATGAATTTGCGTTTTAATAAATATTATATTGATTTAAAGTTTTAGCTTTTTTTTTTCTCTTGATTTTCCGAATCAGTAGAAGACAAATGGTGTTTTCTTTTGGGAAGGACGAGCTTGTGAATTATAATGTTCCATCTTATTCAAATGAATTGTACATCCAATATTATTAAATAGTAGAAATAAAAATATTTTAGTTCAAAATTTTAAATCTATAATTTTAAAAAAATCACAGAAATTGTGCTGTGAAATTGTGCTTACGCTTCACAATCTTTTTTGAAGTTGGGCTTGAAAGTAAAGTATTGATTTCAATAGAACTATGTATTTCTTGTTCATACAATAGAATATTTTGACTTTTTACCTCATATTTTCATTCTGGCAAATGCTGCAAGCGCAAAATTATCATTGATTAAAATTTAAATAAATATTTATTTTTATTTTGAGGTTTATGCTTTTCTATTTTAAACTATGCTTTTTTATTTTAAATAAAAGATGAATTACATAAAATATTAGGCTAGTAGATACATATTATACATGGTTTCAGACATTTTCGAAACAGATGCTTACAGAACTAATTTCTATAATTTAAAGTATTTCTCAAATTTTTCGTAACTGAAATACTTCATCAATATTCTTCAAATATGCAATAATTAGTTCTCACCCCTGTGATAAGGTTATAAATTTATACTTAATAAAAAACAGCAAAGCACATATTTCACCATATAAACCCATAGAAGGCATGCAGTTATTTGAAATTCCTTATATTTATATGTATATTGTAATGGTTTTTAATGTGTCGGATTTTTCATTCTAATGCACTTTCCCTAAGCTTTTAGAAATAATTTTACTATTAATACATTTACAAAATGTAACAAAAAATAAACTTAGATCATGATCTAAATGACAAAAAATAAACTTGGGAATGATCAAAATTTGAATAGAAAGTGCTTTATGGTTTCATTATAAAATTGTGAAAAGAGGAAAGTCTGTTTAATAGGAAATCAAATTTTTTTAAGGTAAAGAGGAAACTAAGTAAAATAGGAATATAGGAATTAGAATACCAATTCAAATTATATATATATATATATATATATATATATATATATATATATATATATTCACTTAAAGAGAACAAAATATTTTATTTTTAAAGTATTTGACACAAATATTCCATTCTTATGAATAGTATAGTCGGTAAGAATAAATAAATCAGAAATTGTTAATTTCGTATGCACTTGATTACTCGTAAACGTTAACATAATTCTCTAATCAGCATTTGTAATTCTCTAAATTAAAAAATGTATCATCGCACTCGTCACAGGATTTCTCATCGTTATAACAATTAAATGCGTTTTTATTTTGATTAAGCAAGTCATATGATTAAGCAAGTCAATTCGACAATTTAGAACTCAAAACTAAAATTTTTAAGAATAAATTTCAGTTTTAAATTCTATAATTTATTAAACAATCAAATAACGTGTTCTTAGTCAAAATAAAAAAGTATTTGTTAATTCTACCGGTGACTAGATAGATCTTGACGCTACAAGAGAACTGACTGGTTCCAATTCAGTGTTCCAAGTCTTGTATATCAAAGAAAGTTGGATTTTTTTTTTGGTTGCTTTTGAATATTTTTTGGAGTAAGGATTTGGTATGTTAAATTATGTGCACATCTGCAGAGAAAGAGGATAATTTAGAAACTGAAAAATTTTTGATTAACTTGACTATAGAGCATATTTAAATTCTTGTATGTGTTATGTAAAAGTTGAAATTTTGCATAATGCCTTTATTTAACCACACAGGATTCCTTTACGTGTACATGCTGTTTGTATTGTAATTACAAAGAACGACATGAATTTAAGTAAACATCAATATATAAATCTCAAAGATAATGGGCAGTATGCGCGCTCCGAAAAAACACACACAAATGTGCATGAAGTTCATTCTGAAGCGTGATATCTTGCCACAATGAGCCCAAGCATACAACTAAAACTTTTGTCATTTATTTGAATAAAAGAAAACCAAAATTCCGGATTGCTTTAGAAAATATTTTTTTATATTTAAATGTCTCTAATTATTTTAAATAAATAAACGTCTTTGGGAATTTTGAATTTAGTAAAAATTTGGTGCGTGTGTGTGTTTGATAGAATAATTACATATTGTGGTATCTTGTAGAACATTGTATTTTAATGTGAATAACTTTTTACAAAAATCTTTATGAAAAGTACACTATATTATGTGGTTATTTGTGTTTTTAAATCATCGGTGATTTTTTCATGGAAATTTGTTTGTCTCTGTTTAACAGTATTGTCAACGTCACATTTCTTCACTTATTTTTATAAATATGAATAACTTCATTGAATTAGTTATACCATAAATACTTCGGCTAAAAAGAAAAATTTGTTTTCAAGGTCAAGTATGATTGATAGGTGAATTAAGAAACTACGATCACAAGAAGAAATTGCTGGAAATTAATAATATTTTCATAAACTACACAACTGGCCATTAAAATTGCTACACTAGGAAGAAATGCAGATAACAAAATGATATTTATTGGACAAATATATTATACTAGAAATAACAAGTGATTAAAATTTCAAAAAATTTGGCTTGATAGATCCTGAGAAATCAGTACCCAAAACAACAACCTCTGGCAGTAATAACAGCAGTTATACGCCTGGGCATTGAGTCAAACAGAGATTGGATTGCATGTACAGGTATAGATGCCCATGCAGCTTCAACACGATGCCACAGTTCGTCAACCGTAGTGACAGGCGTTTGGTGACAACCCAGTCACTCGACAACCATTGACCAGACGTTTTCTATTGGTGAAAGATCTGGAGAACGTGCTGGCCAGGGCAACAGCCGAACATGTTCCGTATCAAGGAAGGTCCGTACAATACCGGATACATGCGGTCGGGCATTATCCTCATATTAGGGCTCGAATAAAGGGTAGAGCCACGGATCGTAACACACCAGAAATGTAACGTGCACTGTTTAAAGCACCGTCAATGCGAACAAGAGGTGACCGAGACGTGTATCCAATGACAGCCCATACCATCACGCCAGGTGATGGGCCAGTATGACGATGACGAATGCACGCTGCCGGTGTGCGTTCACCACGATGCCGCCAAACACGGATGCGACCATCATGATGCTGTACACAGAACCTGGATTCATCTGAAAAGATGATGTCTCGCCATTCGTGCGCCCAGGTTCGTCGCTGATCACACCATTGAAGGCACTCTTGTCTATGACGCAGCGTCAAGGGAAGCCGCCGCCTTGGTCTCCGAGCTGAGAGTTAATGCTGCTGGATACGTCGTCGAACTGTTAATGCAGACACTTGTTGTCTTCCAAACGACCCCGTTTCTTGACTCACGGCTCGTGACATGGTTGCACGATCCATTGCGGCCATGCGGATAATATGCCTGTCTTCTCGGCTGCTAGTGATAGGTGGCCGTTGAGATCCCGCATGGCGTTCCGTATTACCGTCCTGAACCCATCGATTCCATATTCTGCTAACAGTCATTGGATCTCGACCGACGCGAGCAGCAATACTGCGATAATATAAACTGCAATCCCGGTACGCTACAATTCGACCTTTATTAAAGTCAGAAACGTGCTGGTACGCACTTCTCCTTCTTACACGAGGCATCACCACATCTTTTCACCAGGCAACAACGTTCAAATGCAATTTGTGTATGAGAAACCGGCTGAACAATTTCCTCATTTAAATACAATGTAGGTGTCGCTACTGGCACCTGCCTTGTCTGAATGCGGTGAAAAGCTAATCATTTGCTTATCACAGCACCTTCTTCCTTTCGTATAAATTTCACGTGTGTAGCATGTCGCCTTCTTGGTGTAGCAATTTTAATGGCCAGTAGTGTATATAAATAAATAGAAATAAGTTATTCTAAATCAACATCTATTTACCCGAAGTAAATTACATTAATTACTAATTAAATAGGTTCTTTGTGCACGTTTTTTTCTTGTAATTTATGACTATTATTTTATGCAAGCCAAATAAGATAATTTATGTCTCTAGTAGATTTATTTAAATCATTTTATACGAGCATTAACACCGAGAAAGTTTAATTTTTACATAAATTTATTTTACATTACTTTGAACTATGATTTACATTTAGTTTTTGAAAATTAGAAACAAATTTATATTTTTTTGTTTATAGCTAAACTACAGCATTCAGTTTTTCAAGGTGAAAGAATCTCAGATACTGATATGTTTCTTATAGAGGTTGACAGAAGTAAGCAAAAAACATAAAATAACATGTTGTGAATTCCAATTGAATAAATTCGTAATGAAGCAATGAAAATACATATGCAGACTTTTATTAATAAAATTGCATCACATTTTTATATTAAAAACAAATGCTAATAATTTATTACATATTTTAGCAAAAAAATTTGTTTTCCATAATATTATCACACCAAATTTTTCATTATTCACATTGAATCTGTATTGATTGGATGAAATTGTTTAGGATTTATTTATAAAAAAAGTTGACTATATTTGTGATACATTATTAATGAAATCTAAAATTTTTTAGTAGTAAAAAACTAATTATTCTTATTAAGAACTGTGTGTGTGTGTTTGCGGTAATTGAAAATGTGTGCCTAACAATTTGATTTTAATATATATATTATGCACCTTAAAGTTTTCTTTATTTTGTTTAGAGAAAACGTTCGTAAGAAATTGAGGACAGAAATAAATTTTGAAAGTGAAAGTTGATTTATGCATAAAGTGCATTATTGGTCTTCAAGAATTACCTAGACGTTTGCATTTTTTTTGGCTCATTTAATGCTTAATCTAATAGCATCATCCAGTGTAAAATAAATATCTTAAAAACCATGTTACGTTAAAGTCCCTAGAGAGTGTTTCCTGGCATCTTGTTATATATCTCTAGTTTCGCACGTAAATACTCTTGGGTCATATTTCCTTTATGACTGGTCATGACTGTCTTGGTTCCTATTTCTTTATTACAAGTATAGGAATTCTCCTAACAGTTGTTTACATGATTTAAAATATCCCATAGACAAAGATTTTTGCAATTTATGGTTGCATAAAAATATGTTTCTTTTATCTAAACAAAAGAATAAAAGTTTAAAAGTATGTTGTACTTAATACTGTATCACTTGATTTTGCAGTGGATATAACAAAATTATATTTATTTTATTTCTATGACAGTTTTTTTCATGTTACTGGTAAACAGCACAATTTAAAACCAAAGATAGCTGAGAATATATGTCCATTTTATTGTTATTAATGTCTGATTACTTACAGGCATAGGACAAAATATAACAGGAACACCTGCGAAAAATGAAAATTTTTAATAAAAAAAGGAGCTTTAATACCTTTGGTCTGAATGACAACTTGCATTCGACGTTAGTTTGACAAATAAAAACAGCGTGCAAAGTTCATCAGAACGCAAGTTCGAACGAAGTTCAAAGGAATTCTCGAGCTCAGACAGTGTCCATGGAGAAAAAAACCGAGCAAGGAGTTTGTTCTTAAAAAAAAAAAAAAAACCCACATTCAATAATATAGAGATCAGGTGACAAAGGGCTTCAGGTTAGATGTTTCACTACATCAGCATGCTTATAAAACTATGCTTGAGCACAATAAATCCTGTGAACAGTGTCGTTGTCATCTTGGTTCGCAGGACGTTTTTTTGGAAAGAAAGCTCTGATGCATAGGGTGAAAATGATCTGCCAGAATGATTCTATAAAGGTCACCTGTGATTCTCACCCTCAAGACAACGTCCCAAGGAAATATATTGCCCTCCATATCATCATAGTTTTCTCTCATGTTTCACGCTTGGAATCAGCAATCAAAATCAAATGGTTCAAAAGGCGAACACACTCTCGATGATCTATAACAATGTGAAATAGAATTTCTCAGACCTTATGACTTGTTCCCATAGCAGTTATGTCCAGTTTAGGTGCTTTAGGAATCACTGTTGTCTCTTCATAGAATTCCGTACCAAAACTAATTGTTTTGAAATAGCTACTCTGCTATGAATGTTTGCATCATGCAATTCCCATTGATAACTTTTCATCCATACGAGATTTTGAAATTGGGTATTCGCCTTAGAGGTTATCTGCGGCAGTGTTGTCATGAGTTTTCTGGTGGCTATCCTCTTTAACACATGTCTATCACTGTCCTTCAACTTTGTATTTCGCTTTAATGTTCTGCTTCGCAGAAGACCCTTTAACCAGGTTGGAAAAGTGGGACATAATCATGGTTTGTTAGGAAAAGAATTTCGTCATGCAAATCATACATTGGCAAATTGACAAATACTGGAAGGATGCCATCTATTTCGCAGTCATTATGTGGCGCACTGTTGTGACACGAGCCAGTGGCTTATTGGATGATCGAAGGACGACTTATTTTTAAATGAGTGTGCTTATTATTCTGTCTTACACCTGTATATTTGACAATTAGAAATCAGTAGTTAAGTTACAAAATAAATTTTGTAACAACCTATGTATTTTGGATAACAATTATATGTCGAGGATGATTTAAATACATATTAGTTAGGTTGTTTCAATATTGTTTTTAACTAAGGAGGACTAACTAGACTTGGATGTACAATTTTAAGTATAGTTAAAGACACAATATAAACATGCACTTATGATGCTGGAATTAAACCCACCAGCTGCTGAACTGAAAGCTAACCATACCACTTTTTTAGATTTAGCAAGCGAAATATTTTAGTGAAAAATACAAAAATATAAAACATTAAAACATATTTTAACATTAAAAATCTATTTAGTTATGATTTTTATTTCTTTTTTCTAACAAAATTAAAAAATTTTAAATCAAACCTAGAAAAATATTACACAATTTTATTTTTTTGAATAAAACTTTATTAAATGTATTAGTAATAAGGAGTATTAAGGATTTTCTGTAATAAATCAGATAAACATTACGATAAAATTATTATGAAATTTTACAAATTATATGTATATATACATAGTCTGAATTTATTTTGAGCCGTAAACCTCACCTGATTTCACCATTAAACCAAAAGTGACAAACCAGAAAATTAATTATTAAAAATTTCAGTGTACGTCTGTCAAAATTGTGTGCATTATCAACATAAGATACCATAATGTACACTAAATATATGCTTAAACTACTTTGTATTCTTAAATAATTTACATGTTTTTATAAATTATTTTAAATTCTTCCACAGTATCAGTATCACAGTATCACAATTCAGAAGAAATACTACTTAATAATAAGTTTTATCGCGCGAACTTATATTTTACAGCATTTAAGGAAGATCAATGGTATAAATATATATATGTGCGTATTAGTATTAATATATGCCTGGAAAACGTTGTTAATTAAATTATATAAATTGAAAAATTAAATTGCATAGTCCTGAAATTACTCACAGTATTATATATAATTTTTTAAATGTGAATTAATTGCACAGTATTAAAAGAAGTTTACAAATTGTTTAAATAAAGAACATGAAACATAACAACTTTTAAGAAACTACCATTTTGAACTTTGTATTTATATTTTTTAATCAGTTTGATTTTAATGATATTTTTTAAGCAAATTGTATTGCTTCAAAAATAAATATTTCAAATCTATGAAAATTACAAGCCAAAACCATTATGTTTGTTTGCTTTCAAACTATAGCGGTGGGAAGTTTCAAATATACTTCAAAGGATTCTTTAGAACATCAACATTGATTTCACTCTTTTGTGTTCAGCAGCAAAAGGCTTTCAGAAGGTTTTCTTTGATAAAAAGATATCTTGTGTACTTAAGATGCCGTAAGTGAAATAAATCAACTTATTTTAGGCAATAAAAATATGTTGAATGGGGTTGAAACTCAAAAGAACCATTCAATTATTTAAAGTATATTTTCTCACTTGATAAGAACAATTATTTTGTGGAATGATTGCAGTTTAATAGCTTCGAAAAATAATATATTTTTCCATTACTTAAGAAGAAATAGTGAAAACTGAGTTGTAATCTATTCTGGTAATGTTTAGTTTTGTCTTTTCAAGCTCATAAATTTTTGTTTCTATAGTGTAGATAAAGTATACATGTGTATAATTATGTAACGTAAAGTTATTCGATTATTGTGTACATTTACTATTTTATATATTATTTTCTTCCACAAAATTTTAAGAATAAGTTTACAAGAACACAAAAAATAATAATTTGTAGCAAAGTTTTCAATTTGTTGCAATTTGTTCAATTTGTTCAATTTGTAGCAAATTGTATTGCGATAGAACATTGATGTTTTATCAAATTAATCTAATTTGATGATCCTATAACTATTGGCATTCGTTGGATAACCCAAGATTATGGAATGTGTCCAAAGATAATCATATCTTATGTATAATACCTGTCAACTTTATTCGAAAAGCAAATGCTGAAGGATTTAATTCATGATGAGTAAGAGATTTTATGCTGCGCATTCTTAGTTGATTTTGAATATGTGAGTGGAAATTATCAACATTTTATATTCCTATGAACGATGATATGAAAAATTAGATTTTTTCGCATATAGCATAGTGTTTCGTAATAAAATGTGAATGTATTTTATAGCAATGTATTCTTCATTTATGATAGGATAATTTCCTTAAAGTACTAATTTTATGTATTTATTTTAGCTTTATTATGGGGAGTCTATTCATCATATCATAACTAAAGTAAGATACTGTGCATTACAAACTACCATAAATTATATTCATAAAAGACTAAATGTTTTTCATTAAGCTCTAAAGTGTGGGTACAATATTTAAACTCCTCTTTATATCTAATTGAAAACTGTTTCAAAGAATAAATTGCTAATATATTTTTGATAAGTCATTGTGTGCGTATATGCAATGCAACTGTACTTAAATTGTTTTGAATGTAAAATAATTATTGGGAACTCTTCAATTCTTAGTTTAAAATATTTAAAATTTTTTACGTATCTTCTATTTTTAATAATTTAAATAAGGCAAACATTTAATTATTTTAACTAAAAATATATAAATGTTCCGATATGTATCATCTTGCAGAATATGGACTTCGAGGGTAGTTTAAGTATTAAGTAGAGTAAAAAGAGAGGAAAATGTTTAGATAATGATAAAAAGTTAAAATAAAAGGTAAAAAAGTTAAAATAAGAGTTAAATTAATATAACGCTATACCTTTAAATTATAAAGCACATTCTATGCATAACGTTAACACCTATAAATTTGAAATAATCTTTGACTTCCACAAATATACTGTTTCTTTATGTCTGACATAGTTTTCATATTTATTTAATTGAAAATATAAGTATCATTAATATCAATTATTATTAATATTTGATATTGATAATACTTATATTCTATAATAATTCATATATACTAATCCGTTTTTGTAGCAAATCAGAAAAACATCTTGTCCGTTTGAACAGCAAAATAATATATCAATAATTACACTAGATGTACTGAAATAGCGAAATACAATATCGTTTATAAATTTACATTTTAATGCCTGTATAATTAAATTATTGTATAAGGAATAATATAAGGAAATAATGGTTCACTAATGAAAAAAGAAGATTTTTTGAAAGTATTCAGATACGTAAAAATAAAATTGGGTTGCAGATTTTCAATATTTAACTAAGATTATACACCAGTCTTAGCAAAAGAAATGCTCCTACCTTGCGAATGGACTATATCTGAATTACAGAAATAAGGAAATATCTTCATTATCAACGCCTAGATTATATAACGCCTAGATTCTCTTCATTATCAAGGATAAGGATTTTCCTGCTGTGTGCTTAATATAACACGTTCTTAAGCGTAATTGATTATTCTCTATAATTAATATTGGATTTAAATTGTACCCAACATCTATAAACTACAGATAAACGGAGATAAATTCAACCCTCCCTTCCACTTTAAAAGGCTTTCGATTTACAAATTTTCCAGTGACGCTTTGTTATAGCTCATTCAACTAAGATATATTGAATCAAAGAACCCAAAATTTATTACGCTTCATTGTTATTATAGTATAATCTTTAAATTCTTAAAATCAAATGTATTTTAGTCTGTGTCAAGTGTTTTTTAATGCGTCGTAATTCCTGCATATCACGAATAGTTAGTAGATTTCCTTAGAAGCTCTTGTCATCTATAAAATAATTACATTTTAATACCACAATGTCTAGAACTTAACGATCTTAGGCTGTTTCAAGGTATTTTTTTAATCACTGTGTAAATTGTCTTCAGGGATCACTTTCGTATTTTCATAGTGATTGAACTATATTTACGTGTTGCAAGGGAAAACCATCAAAACCCTGCAACATCTAACATCCGTTATTTAACATTGGCTGGGATTAAATATGGAATATTTCGTTATGAAGAAAGCTGTCATATGGCAAGGCAACTGTGACCCCAAATGAATACATTTTACAAAGCATAATGAACAGTGTAGCTGAATGTTAAGACCTTTTAATATCCACCATTTGATTGCCTTACGAAAAGACAGTTCATACATAGTGAATTGTACATTCTCTTATTACAAGGGAAAAACTCTCAATCATATTTGTTTGGGGAAAAAGTAATCCATTATTTTTTTGGTAGACGTCTGTAGTGATCGATATCTCGTGAGGTATCTATCAAACAATTTCAGATTTATGCTCGTTGGAATGGTGACATTTGACACTAAAATATTCTCTTGCGGTTTTTTGTTTGATTAATTCAGTTACAAGTACAAGGTTTTAAAAATGGAAGGCAATAAACAGAAAATTCGATAAATTTTCGTTTTTCTCTTGTAACGGCGAAAAAGATAGCCGGGTGGCTAAAATTGTGAAAGGTGTTTATCGTCCTATATAAGACTGTAACAACCAGTTACGTACAATTTTTGTTTCGTTCGGGTATTTTTGATGTTAGAGATGCACCTCACATGTGGATACAGCATCGTCGAAAATGTCTATAAAATATCAAAAATTATCGAATTTAATCGCATGTCTGCAGTCGTAACGCGCAAGACCTAAAAATCTACATGAAAGCTGTTTTATACCTTATTACAAAGTGAATCCAAAAGAAGTTATATAAAGTTCACGTAAAAATAATGGATTTCTTTTTCCCCAAACTAATATAATCCAAAGGATGCACATGCATGATTGTACATCATACATCTCCCGTTGTTCAACAATGACTGAGGTTGAATGGAGACATTGAAGAAATCTGTCCTAGGCCAAGGTAAAAATAAGCTATATTATTTTGTATACAACATGCATGCCGAGCGATTAAGTAAAAACTTCATAGACATTTAAAATGCACTGGCATGTAATGAAAACAGAGTACTAATTGTATTGTATATTTACTTGTGAAATAATTTGAATTTTATTACATTATGCAACATAATAAAAAAGTGTACTTTCTATTAAGGATTCAGATGTGGATATGTGGGAGGCTTTAATTGCTCAGTAATGGCTGGGATCGAACCCCAGTCATTATTGTACACACGACAAGGTTGTCGCGGTTGTCATTTGTGTATTATACCTGTCTTTGTGAATGACTGGGAATTTCTCAGTCTTTTATAACTGGGACACACGAATATAACTCAGTATTTATTAAGAACTCCTCTCAGAAAGCACCTGATCTGGCAGATAAATAATTAGTTACCATTTTTTCATAATTAGTTATTCATAATTAGTTACCAGAACATCGGTTGAACAAATTGTGTTTCCGACACCCATCTCGAGTCGGGAGATTTGTAGAAGTTTAAAACCAATTCTAAATTGTAGATCCTTAACTAATTAAAACTAAATTTTCCTTATGTATTTTTTAACCCACACAAGTTAATTCTGTAAAGATTACATCATATTACCTAATATACAATATTATTTAAAAATAAACATCCATTATTGCACCTGAATTTAAAGTGACTTTACAAATTTTCAAAGTTATCGGTATAATAAAATGCACTGATTAAAAATGTAGATGGATTACTATGATGAAAATAAGTTGTTTGCTATTCTTAAATTTAAAATAAATTTTACGTATGTATACAACACTAAAATTTGACTAAGATTATTTACTTATATTATTTCAGTCAATTTTTTTTATTTACTTATAAAGTTATAACTCAGATTGTATATTTTATTCCTTAAGATTTTACAATGGGCAGTGAACCGAGAAGAAAATCACTGGATTTGAAAGACTATATCATTCATCAACTGGATCGAAAAACAATAAAAAATAAAAATCTGTTAGATTATGTCAGTTAAGTCAGTGTTTCTCAACCTTTTAGTATTCACGGCCCAATTTTCAATCGTAATTTTCATCGCGCGCCCCCTCTCCACCGCATACAATAAAATATATACAATAATAATGTATTTTGAGTATTTTGGCGCTAAACCTACCCTACAACCTTAATTTTAAACTTTACAAATTACCAAGAATACCGAAATTTATTGACATTTCGCAACACCGATCCTCAGCATTGAAAAAACAAGAATCCTATGCTTTTTTATTGCTCTTGCGTCCCGTCGGGCATTTTCACGGTTTCGCGAGAAGTTTCGATTTGTCTGGAATTTGTCTGGTCAGCAAAAAATTAAACTAGGAGCGTGCGCAGATGTGAACAAATGTTTTCTCATAGGGAGAAGGAGAAAGTTCTATGACGCCAATTTCAATTCCAGACAATCTCATTCGAGTCGATCCTTCTATCACTATTGAATCTATTCTGAATGTGTATATTATATATATTTTCGTGTAATTGCAATTCACCGTATTAAATATTCACGGCAGCAGACTTATGCAGAATCATGGATAAATTTTTAAGCGGGCGTAAGCGAGCATTAGACGATAGACAAGCATCAACAAGTACACAGATGAGCGTGGTTCCGAAAATAAAATCAAGAAAATATTCTCAAGAATACTTAAATTTTGGGTTCACTATTACTGAAGTAAATGAAGAAGAAAGGCCCCTATGTATCATTTGCTCAAAAATGTTGGCGGCAGACAGCATGAAACCTAATAAACTTAAACGACATTTGGAAACGCTTCATAGTGAGTACTTAAACAAACCCAGAGAATTCTTCAAATTAAAATTAAAATCATATGAAAAGCAAAAATCATTGTTTAAAAAAACTTTGTCTGTGAATGAAAAAGCTTTATTTGCCTCTTACAAAGTTTCATATAAAGTAGCCACATGTAAAAAGCCTCACACCATTGGTGAAGAGCTTATTTTGCCAGCCGCGATTGATATTGTAGAAATTATGTTTGGAGATAATTTTGCAAAACAAATGCAGTCTATACCTCTTTCAAATGATACTGTTGCCCGTCGAATTGCTGATATAGCTGAAGAAGTAGAGTGTCAGTTTTTGTCGAAGTTGAGTCACAAATTATTTTCAATACAAATCGATGAGGCAACAGGTAGTAATAAAGATGCTCATTTCATTGAATATGTTGGATTTTGTGATGATTTGTCAGCAGTAGAAGAATTACTTTTCTGCAAACCAATAGAACTCAAAGCAACAGAACTCGCTTTATTTGCTATCTTAAATGATTTTATGAATTAGCCAAACATAGAATGGAAAAACTGCGTCGGAATATACACGGATGGTGCTCGTTCTATGTCAGGAAGATTAAGTATTCAAGCACTTGTGAAACAAAAATCGCCACAGTGCGTCTGGACACATTGCATGATCCACAGAGAAGCTTTGGCTTCCAAAGAAATAAGTCCTGGTTTGAATATTGTGTTAACTACGATTGTAACCTTAGTAAATTATATAAAAATCAGACCCCTGAAATCAAGAATCTTTTCCGCACTTTGTAAAGACATGGGTGCAGTACATTCAGCGTTACTATTTTATTGCGAGGCAAGATGGTTATCACGAGGGAAATTTTTGCAACGTGTTTATGAATTAAGAGAAGAAATCGCCGTTTTCCTAGAAGAGGAAAACAAACCGGATGCTGAGAATTTCCGCGATAGTTTATTTGTATTGAAATTGAGCTACATGGTCGACATATTCGAGAAATTAAATAACTTGAATCTTCAACTGCAAGGAGCAAATACACATATATTGGATACGAGTGATAAAGTTAATGCTTTTTGTAGGAAATTGGAATTGTGGAGTAGAAATTTAAAGCAAGAAAACTTAACAATGTTTGCAAATTTGAATGATTGTATTAAAACTTACAAGGCTGAAGAACAACATGTAAAAGTTGTTTTTGTAACCATTGGAAATCATTTAGCAATGTTAGCAAAGTATTTTAAAATGTACTTTCTTGCTGACGACAAACTGCTATCAAGTTACAAGTGGATGAGGGATCCATTTCAAATTACTCCCGAAGGACTCTCAATCAAAGAGGAAGAAACCTTCATAGACTTCACGGCAATCGGAGAAACCAAAAGACAATTTAGTAGTAAATCACTCTTTGAATTTTGGGTAGGAGTGGATGATGAGTTTTCTGCACTAAAAACAAGGGCATTTCACATTCTACTACCATTTTCAACATCTTACCTTTGTGAAACTGGATTTTCTGAGGTGGCTTCTTTGAAGACAAAATATAGATCTCAGCTAAATAAAGAAAAAGAACTGAGAGTGTCTATTTCTAATATTAAACCCTTCTTCGAAAAACTTTACTCTGAAAGACAAGCCCAAGGAAGTCACTAATAATTATTACATTTGTTTTTAATTTAGTAAGTTGTTTTAATTTAATAAGTTAATTATTAAATATGCCGAAATGTATTTTGTTTTGTATGTTTGTATGTGTTCTTTCCTTTCAGTCACTTAATCATTTTTTAAATAACATTTTCTCTTGGATATGCTCGTGACCCCCCCCCATTAGTGTGCTGACGCCCCCCTAGGGGGCCGCGCCCCACAGGTTGAGAATCACTGAGTTAAGTCATCAGATGAAATATGGTTTTTGTAGGCACACAATCTCAAGATCATGTTCACGAAAGTGCTCATTATTTATGTTTTACATACAATACTAATTTTTCACTCTGTATGTATTATCTGCTAAGTAGATAATTGTCCGAGGACTGAAAATTACCGTGAGGCTTTTAAGATTCATAGTATTTTATCTGATGGTTTCCAGGCATGATTCTCGATAGACATATATGCAGCAACACAACATCCATATGTTTTTAAACTGTGCTTGCATAGGGACTCAATCTGTAATTATGCATGAAATTGGTAATATATTGCTGATTTTACTTCTTAATATGAGCTTAACTATTTTCTATAATACTTTTTACCACGTGAAAAAGTGAACTACAAAATATACATCGTCAAAACTGACTCAGGATAAATTTTTTTGGCAGTATTCTCATAAATAATAAAATAAACAAAATGGAAATTAACATTTAAGCATGAAAAAAGTTTGCATTTATATTCTGTTCATTTTAAATTATTATATTTTCTATAGTATTTTAAACTATGAGTCATGTTCATTTTTACCAAGTGATAAAATAATGTTAAAATATAAAGAATAGAATATATTTTTGAAAACTAATAATTTATCCTAAAATAAATGTCTTTGTAGAGAATATGGTACTCAAACATGATAACCAATTCACCATTCTAGAGTAACGTACAACATAAATAGACTGGTCAAACATATAAACTTATAGTAGAAGATTTGCAGTTTTCTAAAATAACAGTTTTTCTTAATTATTAATTGAAGAATTAGCATTTATGATATAGAATTGAATAAAGATAACATATATTTTTATTTAAGGTCATAAGGACAGTTCTTTAACTCTAAAAGGAATATGCTATAAACTAAAAAAAAGAGCTAAAATCTAATGACATTGTTTGATTTAAATCACACTCATACACACATTAAAAACCAGATTTTATGTTAATTCGCATTTTTTCAAAACTTATTTATAAACCGTCATCAATACTGTGTGGAAACTTAAATGTAGTTGATATGTTAGAAGAAGCTTTCACATGTAAAACCTATTAAAAGATGAATCATCCTACAGTATTCATAACAACATAAATTCAAATTTATGAGTAAAGTTTTATATTTCAAGTGGTATAATTATTATGCCGCAAACGGTGTCTGATATTATTTACATAGAAATGAGTACTGCCAAATAAATTGAGTTCCTCATGCTGTAGACATCAAGAATAAACTCTTTTTTATGTTAAACTTCAAAGAGATAAGATAAAAAAAACGATATTCATTCGAAGAAAGCTTTTGAATATATTGATTAGCATATTATTCTATACATGATCCCAGTCAAACAATAACACATTGTAAGAAGTTTCAAATCAATATTAATGCATTTGGTACGTGTATTCAACACATATTATCAAAAGATATCTTTTGCAAGCAAGGTCCAGTTGGACCAAGATTTACAGTTTAAAGTGTATTCCAAAAAAAAATGCAAGAATTTACAATGATACTTACGATAGTAGTCAATATTACGAATCGTGAGTTGTGAGTGAAAATTGTAAACAGTTTTTAATTTATAAACTGACTAAATCATTTTCCCCAAATAGTCTGCATAATGATTTCTATTAAAAAATGCTGAATTTCCATTTTTGGTTCGTTGAAAAATATCACGAGTAAAATTTACCATTACATTCGAAACTATCATTTCTCAAGTCATACAATACAAATCAGTCATCTATTAAATTTGCTATTTTGGCTTATACATGGAAACAATATCTTGCAATAATTTTGTGTGTAGTTTATTTAATATTAAATATTTATTATTTACACAATTCGGAATGGTCTGTTTTTCAACAACTTTACAAAGCTGAAATGTGCAAATACGTATAGTTGGAAAATTACAATTTTAAATAGGACAGTAATAAAATATCTCATTATTTTATTAATTATGAATTTTGATTTCATTATTTTGATTATCATTAATTTTGAGCTCATTAATTGGTGAAGAAGACGAAGGAACATTGTGGAAGCCTTTCTGGTTTGCGCATGGGTAACACATTGACAGAGCTGTCGTAATAAAGCTCATGACAGAATGCATCTGTGAAACAGAACTATCAAAAGGAAATCTGAGGCATGCAGAAGAAAGACCATGGAGAAAAAAGTAATTCATTGGCTAAATGAACATCAATAAAAGGTATTATCAAATCATACAATTCTAAGGGCATATCTTAAACAAAATACACTACTGGCCATTAAAATTGCTACACCAGGAAGAAATGCAGATAACAAAATGATATTTATTGGACAAATATGTTATACTAGAAATAACAAGTGATTAAATTTTAAAAAAAATTGGCTGGATAGATCCTAAGAAATCAGTACCCAGAACAACCACCTCTGGCAGTAATAACAACAGTTAAATCCTGGGCATTGAGTCAAAAAGAGATTGGATTGCATGTACAGGTACAGATGCCGATGCAGCTTCAACACGGGCTCGAATAAAGGGTAGAGCCACGGGTCGTAACACACCAGAAATGTAACGTGCACTGTTCAAAGCACCGTCAATGCGAACAAGAGGTGACCGAGACGTGTATCCAATGACGTCTATGACGTAATGATTCTCTATGACGCAACGTCACGGGAAACCGCAGCCATGGTCTCCGAGCTGAGAGTCCCTGCTGCTGCAAACGTCGTCGAACTGTTCGTGTAGACACTTGTTGTCTTCCAAACGACCCCGTTTCTTGACTCACGGCTCGTGACGTGGTTGCAAGATCCATTACGGCCATGCGGATAATATGCCTGTCTTCTCAGCTGCTAGTGATAGGTGGCCGTTGAGATCCCGCATGGCGTTCCGTATTACCAACCTTAACCCATCGATTCCATATTCTGCTAACAGTCATTGGATCTTGCGAGTAGAGACGCGAGTAGTAATACTGCGATAAGATAAACCGCAATACTGGTAGGCTACAATTTGACCTTTATCAAAGTCAGAAACGTGCTGGTACGCATTTCTCCTTCTTACACGAGGCATCACATCAACTTTTCTCAAGGCAACAACGTTCAAATGCAATTTGTGTATGAGGAACCGGCTGAACAATTTCCTCATTTAAACACAATGTAGGTGTCGCTGCTACTGGCGCCTGCTTTGTCTGAATTCGCTGAAAAGCTAATCATTTGCATATCACAACACCTTCTTCCTTTAGTATAAATATCACGTCTGTAGCATATCACCTTCTTCAATTTTTATGGCCAGTAGTGTATTTGGGACAGATCTACAATTACGATATTCCTTGAAATAGATGGAAATCGAAAACGGCGAGTACTATGGTGCATTGATCATAAAAATTGAACTGCGATTCATTGAAAACATCATCCTTTCTGAGGAACGCTCTGTTTCTAATCCCACCACAAGACGGATTTATCTGTTGCGAGTAATAGCAGAAATCTTAATATTAACTTTCCTGAGTGAAGCAAATGGTTGGTTCTTTAATGGTTTTAGACATTATCTCGTCTCGTAGTTTAAAGTAGGTCTTCTTGTCACCATACACAAGCAGGTCACTGAAAATATTCACCTACCATGTATTGAAAAGAGTCCCTGTGACCCTGTAGTCTATTTTACAAAAAAGAGTTATCCTCATATGTCTCCCTGGAAGTTTGAGTGGATTTTTCATGAAGAACGGTACATTATCTTACTTATCATCGAACATAACTTGTGTCAGAAGAATTCAAATAGTTTTAATAGTTAAATGTGTTCCCATTCCATATTAGATGCAAAACTGTTTTTTTTTTCATAGGTTTTCTAATATTTTGAGCTATTTTTGCAAGCTGTAAAAAAAGCAAAATGAAAGTTGGAAAACATATTAACCTAATTAACGAAAACAAACAATTCAAAAAGAACGGACTGAAGTTTAATATTTTAAAAATTAGTAAAACATTAAATATACGAACAAAGATTTGATTTTAAAAGTATAAAACATATACTTAAGTTAAAAAATCTTGTATAAATATAATAAGATATTTAAAAATGAGAATGGCTCATAGAATATTCTCTGAGCAAATCAGTTTCTACAGGGTAGGATTACAAGGACACATTAACGTAAATTAAGTCCTAAGCATTTAACAGTAATTTAAATGATACAAGATTCAATAACCAATATGAACAGGAATATCTCAATGTAATGTTCTAATTGTTTGAAAATCAAGTTTTTCTGTCAGAATCTAATTCTAAATTGTGAATTTCTGAATGAATTCTGAATTTATTTACTTACGTTAAAATTTTAATAATACACAATTTTCTTCCATATTGTGAATTAATCAATGACAATTTTAAAGATAAAATGTTACTTATAACATCTCATAATTTAATTTTTTTTAACAAAGTAATTTATTTAAAGGCTTACTACTTATGAATATTTTGGATTAATAATTGTTTTACGGCAATATAAAAACACATTAACATTTAGTTAAGTTTTTATTCCAATCAATGCTCTTTTAAAGGGCCGAGTCAACTTAATTCTCATTTAAATTATAGCAAATAATAAGTAACTGTTTCCGAGAGCATTTGCTTGACTGCTTCAAAATCACGTGTTTCTGGAAAAATATTGAAAAGAAATATAAATCAAAACATTTTCAGAATAAACGTGACTTGACTGCTTTCGAACATGTGTGATTGCTTTTGGAGCTTTTCGATAGAATTTCATATTTCAAGAAGAGATATGAAATCTTGAAATGATTTTATAAAAGACTTGAAAGGAGCTAAAATTTGAAGTCATAGTAAAAGGAAGAAAAACTCGTTCAACGTCACAACAATCAAAGAATTTTCGTAGAAATGGAAGACTAAAAACATATGGATGCGATTAATCTAACTATATTCATTCAATAATTGTTAGAGCACAGAAAGTTTTACAATTTACAAAATAATTAAAGTTTACTTACTTTAATGATTGTGTTACTATTTTGATCAAAATAAAAAATACATAATGGCATTTATAAATATTAACACTCTTAAAACAATTATTTGTTGCTTTATTGGCCTGCACCATTTATTAAATATAATATATTTTATAAAATGTTTTCCAGATAAAAATTAAAAACTAATACTAATACTGAAATAGTATTTCTCATTCACAAGAAATTATAAAAAATTTTAAGGCCATTATTAACGAAACAAATTGACTGTCAGAAATAATAAAAATAAAAATTTTTATTATGAATATAAAAATAATAAATTACAATAATGAATATAAAATACAAACTATTCTGGTCCAGAATTTAGTGTTCAAATAAAGTAATAGAAACATGTTCTAAGTAAAGCTATGGTAACATAAACAAAACCTTAGGATCTTTGGACATGCATGAAGAAGATACTGGAGCAGTGGGGAGGCACTGTTGTCGATATGAAGAATATTTAAAACCATTTATCTAGTAGTCAGATCAGTAGCTGCTTAATGTTAAAATAAACAGCGTCATTTATATTTCTCTAATTAATGTTTACAAAAAGTTATTACTGGTATTGAATTAAAACCGAGTTCCAGTGGCAAAAACGGATACAATACCATCAAATATTTTTTAACAGCCCAAGTCAGATATCTATTCTTCAAGATTGCGCAAATACAGTGAGAAACATCTGTACCATAGACCACAGGGTAGATTAACCAGGAATTATCCGTTGAAGTTGTGATCAGCTATTAAATAGTGTGTTACATAATGGAAATAATCTCAAAGTTAGAAAAATGGTTACGCGTTGGGTTTTACTCCAACTCACTGTCATACAGAAAATTAGTATGCACTGGATGATATCCACTAGGGGCAGATATTGCAGTCATGAAGACGCATTTCTACTGTGTATTATCCCCATTGAGGAAACATGAGCTCATGTCTACGTGTCCAAAATAAAATACCTTCCTAAGGAAAAGTGTCTCCAAGATTCACTATGTCCAAAGAGCTTTTGTCAAGAACTTAGTCAACTGAAGCCTGTGTTTATTATGTCAAATGAATAGGAAGGTGTCATACTTATGTATGTTGTAGTTCAAGAACAAACTCTCAACAGAGATTCTTTTTGCAAATTTCAAATGCAGCACCTGTGCCTGGATATCGCAAACATCTTCGCTTGTTATAGGACAATCTCGTTGTCATATTACAGGTATATGATCATTGCATTCTGCAAAATCTGTTACAAATATTTTGCAGGGATGGTTATTAACGGCTTTTGGAACTAACTGTGTAAGTAGTTGGGATGTGCTTTTGTAACTAAGACCTCTCTCCTGAGTATGAAATCTAATTTTTACCTAAGAATAAGAGAGTCTTATAGTCTAAGATTTTAAATCTGCTGTGATTTCTGATCCGTGAAGTGCTCCAAAGCTGGCATCAACAAATATCTTGTCAACTGTATACGAAGGCTTCTTGGCATCTGGTAAATGATATATACTTGAATAATAATCTTATTGAAGAAATATAATGTTCATTTGCTTGTGCGTTCATCTAAAAATGATTGGGAATGAATGTTTGAGAAAAAGTGACTTTTAAGTATTTTTCCATTACTTCCTTTACAATCATCGTATTTAGATTCATCGAATAAAAAAGAAATTTATTTTTACAATGTCAGTCATTAAATTTCTAACCTATAACTGTTGTTCATATTGGAGCTTTTCCAGTACTTCACATAAGAAATTAACCAAAAGTTTTTGTTCCCTCACACATGCACACACACATTCATTAATATAAATTTTTTTTCTAAATCTTCGGAATAATCAAATATCAGCTCAAGTATCAAATATAAAGTATCAAGCACTGACCTAATGAAATCATTATAGAACAAAACTGTGGTTTTTATTAAATAAAAAAATATTTTTAACTATCTTTCTAACTATGTATCATTGTTAATATAAAACTACCATATACTAAAATCTACATGAATCATCTATAATTTAATATTGACAAATTATGTTAAATCATAAATTTCTGGAAATATTGAGAAAACTCTTAGCAGTTTATATGTTTTCAGAAAAAGTATGAATAAAATTTACTGCTTGCTTTTCTGTTTTCAGTGAGTTCAACATATTATTTAAAAAATTTGATAACTAGACAAGTACATACTATTTATTCTTATATACTTATAAATGTCTCTCAAGAATTGCTCTTTCCTAAGAATAAAGTAACGTCAAAATGGACAAGTATCAAATTAATAAAAAAGTTCCTTCAGATTCGATAGTAGAGTTTTTAATTTTAGGAAAATTACATGTTTTTCTGAGAAAAAAAAAATACAAGTGATGAATACTTGGAAAAAGTATGATTATCATTTGAGATTTTATATAGAAATTATATAAACAAAAATTTAATGTATATATATATATATATATTGGATTAAAACCATAGTAATTATATTTATCAAATAAATATAAAAAATACACAAGTTTACTTTTTAACATGTTCATATTTGTTAAATTTGCAAATTATTTCAATAAATAAAAACAATTAGAGCTCCCAGTTGTTGTTTACGTAATTTACTTCAATATTTTAAACTTCATAAAATGTAAAATTTAAAATCCAACTTCATCCGAAACTATGCCTTGTCATCATGTTACATGTTGCAATATTTTCTTTAACACAAATAAACGAAAATAAAATTTGCTCTTCCTTTTTAAAAAGTGAATATTTTTTCTGAAAATAAAATGCTTTTAAGATGTCAAAAAGTTTATGTATATTTTAATCTGACCTTGAAATTTTCGAAGGAGTATCATAATCGATAATCAGCTGAACAGTTAAATTATTTAATCTAGATGATTTTGTGCCAATGATCATTAATCCAAAAAATATGGTTCATGTCGTTCATAAGCTTGACAATAAAACTAAAAGGTTTTTATTAGATTTTAAATTTACAAAGAAAATGTTTGAGATTTGTGGTCAGCAAACATTGTGAAGGATTTACCTACCTTTAGAAAAAGAAATTGTTTTAAGGCAGAATAAGCAGGCAGAAGTTCACTATCATAAGTACTGTACTAGTGCTTTGAAGAATTTAGTTTAAAGGAAAAAAATCTTTAATTTGACAGGAATTGACAATTTCTTGCTGACCTGCTGTCCGAATTCTAAACTTAGAAATAAATTGAAATAGTGCCACAAAATTGTTTATTTTGATGACTATGCTAAAGGAAGAACATCTACCAAGCTTATTTTATTATGTAAAAATGCCTTAGCTTCCTGTTTCCATTGAATAATTTTATTTGAGTATTTTTTTGTGAATATTTGGTTAAAGTTTACATTTCTGCAGCATGATATAATAACTGTCTACATAACCTCATCAAGTCCGAAATTCTTTTCATGTTGTAGGTGTGTGTTTTAACTGTTCTGAAATCATTTACTCATTCTACAATTTATATACTCAACAGAAATAGAATTTGCAAAAATCTTCCGCTCAGACTGAACAAAACTTCATTTAGAAAACTGTTTTGTTAAATAAAAGCCTGAAGAGTGTTTAATAACTATTAAACATTCTAATGTTCTTTTTAAGAATCTGAAAGCATTAAGATGATATATATGATGACAAGACAATAGTCCAAACATTTTGAAATATTATGTTATACTTTGAAAAGACTAAGAAAGAGGGATTACTTAAGCCACACAAATAACATGTGAAGAAATTCAATATTTCTGAAAGGTCTGCATATTATGGGCTTTGTAATGCCTGGCAGTTGGGATTGTATTTGATAGTATATCGATTTCCTTTTATATCTAGAGTGGAAAGTATACAACCGTCTAACTGCTTAGTAAAATCCTATATTTGGGAAATGGAGAATTGTCGACTTGAGTAATGTGATCTTATGACCTGAAATCACCATAATGATTCCAGTCTGAATTCTTATTTGTCACCATATTTAAAGAACATTTCTGGTTTGTTTGTTTCTCAATTGTTTGTAAAAAGTTCTCTAGGATTTATTAGATCGGGACTAATTAGAGATATTTAATATCATGTTCAATTCAAAGTAGATTCTGAACCATTACGAACTTCTAAATTCAAAATCGGATTCAAAGCCACTAACGGCTGTACAAAGGTCAATGTTCTAACAAATTTTCTTTACTAACTAAGGGAAAAGGACTAGACCAGCAGCTTTTGGATAGACAAGAAATAATTTACTGCAGCATATATCTAAATTTGACTTTAGCAAATGTTTGTTTATGTTTCGGCTCACAGTCTTTGTAATCAGGTACAAAATCATGGAATCTATGGTAATAATATCTGTTGACACGTCTGTTGAGAATAGTCAGGGAAATGTTTGTATCAATGATTTAGTTTTGAAATTTTACTACTTTAGGTTTTATTTCAGTAAAAGATAATTGAGTATTTGATGTATTTTTCTTTTATTGACAGAAAATAAATACATGTGATCGTAAGTTTGTCAGGAAAGATCATGCATTCCCACAGATCACACTTTCTCATGTCTTTACTGAAATCGGCATGATAAAAATATTTATCATGTTACTCCAATCGTAAGCGAGAATGGTGTTATTGAAACTTTTGTATTTCTATTGAGATTTTTTTAAGAAAATGAAATTTGAGATTTTTTTGAGAAAACCCAATCTCTTAAGCATTTTTAGTGTACACGTTTTATTTTCTGAATATGTGCTAACCTATCACTATTTGAAATATTTATAATATTGTAAATTTTAAAATTATTTGTGTTATTTCAAAGATTTGCAGAATATGTTTGATTTTGATAAGACTTTAACCCAAGACGATTGATTTTGTTCCTAAACTTTAATATATTTTAAGAAAGTAGTTCATTGGCAATTAATATAATAATATTATTTACATAATTAATAAAATTTTAACTAGAAAATGTCATACGTAAGTAAACCTTTTTAATAAATCTCACTATGGAAAAGTTTACACCAAAAAAAATCAGTTCTAGTTAATACTTTAAATTAGCTACAAAAATGAATTACACTTAGAAATCAATAAAAAAAATATTTTAAGATGCTTAATTAAAGCAAAAAAAAATCAACAAAAGCATTCAATTTTGTGAAATGATTTTCAGTCATTAATCAGTAATAATCAATAAAACGAGAAGTCTTTATTCTTTAAGAGGATTAATATATAATGGATGTATAAGTTTTTAAAGGAATAATTTTATGCTCCAGTTGAACTAAATTAAAATATTCTTTCAAGAAGAAAAATACATTTTTTATAAAAATTATCAAACTTTTAGCAGCTAATTAAGGTTGATTACATGGTTTATTATATGTGTTGTGTTTCTGCTAAAAGTATTCATTTTACATGCTTAAAATGGTATTAATATTAATGAAAAAGTAAAGTTACAAGTGAAGTTACATTTTCATTTATTTAAATAATTTCTTATTTTTGGCTTTTATTCTGTTATTTTTAAAACATGTTGCTTTTTACGCAAGTTAAGATTTTTTTTAACAAATTTTAATTTATTATTTCTTACTTGATTAATTTCTAAATTTAATAACTTTGACAAGATTTCGTTACATTGTAAGATTAAACTAAATAAATATAATCATATTCAGTTTGTTCAGTTAATTTTTGTTTAAAATTGAATTGAGAAAATTGACACTTTATGAATTGAAGATATAAGAATGTCAATGTCTGGCTAATTTGAAATAAAATCTATGCTTTATTTCAAAATTTTAATTTTTGTGTTTGTAATTCAACATAAATTAAATATAATGTTATTGATTTTCTCTTTTTTAAAATTGTATTCTATGCGTTACAATAAGGAATAGAAAAATATAGTTACGCTATTGGATACCTTCTTCTTTTTATATTCTCACAATGTAGTTTTCTTTAAAAAGAAAACCATATTTAGTATCCATTTTGTACGATTTTTGTAAAGATATTGTTTCGGACCTCTTCAGCAAGTGTCTTTTCATTTCTCAGAACTTTACCATTTGAAAATATGTTCGAATGTAGGCTAATAGGCTCTCGATTTCAGTTTTTAATAATTTTGAAACTAGAGAGAAAATTTTCAGGTATTATTCAATTTTTTTTAGCTAATCTAAACATGAAACTTCATTTCGGGATGTGAAACATCATTTTGAGTCTCTCTTAATTAGTTCATTTTTATAATGTGTTCTTTTTTTGCGATAATTATATACAAAAGCAAATTTTTAAAATTTTTATGTTTTGATTATTTTGGTTTGTCACATATAAAAATAAATTATGTAAGTTCTGCTGCTGTTTTAATAGATTAATTTTATATTTTTCTTTTCAGTTCATTACTTGAATAAATATCTATAATATGTGTTTAATAATAAATGCACTATTTTCAAATAATCATAAAATTTCACACTTTATCATTTAAGCTAAAATTTGAGTAGAATTCTTTTGATTTCTTAGGTTTTGATAACTTCATTCTGTGTTTAATTCCATAAAAACATGAAATGTATATCGGTTTTCCTTGCATTAGTTTAATAGATTTCTTTTCGGTTCACTTACTGCCGAAATCCACAAAATTCAGAAATACAACTCCCTTACGTAAATTCTAAGACAAATGCATGGATAAATCACCAGTAAACCTTAAACTTATTGAACAAGATGTGAATTTATTTTTAAAAATACCACAAGGCGAGTACATTTAGAAAATGAAAAGGGAATTTAGAAAACAAGATTTATAAAGAAATACGTTAGTTTACTTACTTTCTAAAATAAAGAAACAAAATGAAACCATTTATTATTATATTGAAATGCCCAGTAAATTTTAATTAGACGACCAAATTTAAAATATTTTAAAATTTAAAGACAAAAAAAATTAATATCAATAGAACAGTAATATTTTAGAGAAATTAAGGCTTTTAATTTTACAGATAAGATTGGTTTTATTTTATTTCATATTGCCTAAAAAAGTATTAAGTTTGAGAAAGTTTAGACATAGATAAATTTTTTAATAGACTAGCTAATTTCAGGAAGAAGTATTTTCTAACTTTTACGAAACTATTTAGCTAACATTATGCATTAGTTTCCATTTTCAAAGAAATTACAATTCCTTACAAAATGTTCGAATAAATTTAAAAATAAATATTAATCATTAAAATAAAAGAGCTTAGAGAAAATCTAATGTAACAAAAATTATAACTAAAAATGGAAAGTAAATAATAATATTTAAAATAATATTAAAAGAAAAAAGTAAAAATGGAGGAATTTTATTACAAAGATTAATTTTAATTAAATAATTTATCATGTAATAATATGTGTTTTGGTATGAATATAGAAGTTGAACAACGAATATATAATTAAAACCTCAATTTCGTAACTTGTATTTCCCTTTTAATTCTTTTGATGCATTTGATTTTAGTTCTGTCTGTTTTTCTTCTATCAAGGGTTTCCTATAAACGTAAATTTCATAATAATAACAAAAAAGTATATTTATATGTAATTGAGATGTGTATTTCATTAAACTGAGAAAAATACGATATTGATTGAGCTAATATGAGATTAAGATAGATGATCGTTTTAAAAACGCTGATAAAAGTTACCAATGCTTAGAAAAGTATTGCTTCACTCAATGTTGAATAACATTAGATAAATGCTGGAGTTATACAATGAAAAAGATTAGATTTTTCACACATCTGTATGTTTATGAATGAACACAATTTTAATTATTCTTCAAATACTTTTGAAACAAAACAGTTACTTGTCCATATGAATATATATATATATATATATATATATATATATATATATATATATATATATACAATTCTACTATTTAATAAGAATAAAAATAAAAAATAATGGTTTATATTTTATCACAGTTTAGATGATTAGTATTTGGTTTTCACATTAAGTAAACAGAAGAACACGTAGAATTTTCAGTTCGAAAGGGAATTTAAAGTAAATTAATTTAAAACATTTCAGCTGTTCATTAAAAACTTTATAAATTAATACACTGCTCAAAACAATTAAAGGATATTGTGGTTTTAGGTGGATCTTGTGATTGGGAAACTTATTATCTGATTGATACATGGTCGACAGACGTAATAGGTTATATGAGAATACATTACATAGGTTTGGTAGAAAAAAAATGCAACAAAAGGAATCAAAAACACAATTTGTGCTTATGAGAAAAAAAGAATATAAAAGGTGCTTCCTTCAAAGGAAGTCATTTTCAGTAGGGGGTATGGTTTCCACTCACGGCCAGAAACGTTGAACAGCTTTGAGGCATGGAGTCAATGAGGCTATTAATCACGAGTTGGGGTATTCTGTCCCATTCTTCCAGAAGATGTCTTTCTAGTTCTTGGGGAGTTTGTGGGGTGATTAGTGGTCAGTAATTCGCCTTCCTAGAGCGATCCAAAAGTGATCTATTGGAATTATGTCCGGACAACACACTGGTCATTCCATTCGTACGATTCCTTCCTCGAAAAGGAAATCCTCTACCAGGTTAGCACGATGTGGCCTGCAGTTATTGTCCATTAAATTGAAGTGATCTCTGATTGCTGCAGGGTAAGGGACTATAATGTGTTTGAGGATCTCATCCCTATATCACCGACTAGTCAGAGGTCCATCTCGAATGATATAAAGGTCTGTGAGCCTGTCAATAAAAATACCACCACACACCAACTCTCTCCCACCGCCAAATCTGACACTTTCATGCACGAACGTAGGATTATTCCTACTGCCACGGTGCATCAAGATGAAAATACACCTATTATCAGGATGAACAGAAAAACGGGAATCGCTAGAAAAAAGAACATTTCTCCATTAATTTCTCCTCCAGTTGCCATGCTCTGTTGCCCACTCCCTGCGGTCGCGACGATGCCTTGATGTTAGTTTAACACATACCATCGGTTGGCGAGCATGCAGGCCTACACCATGGAGCTGGTTTCGGACAGTCTGAGTTGAAACCGTGGTGTAAGTAGCGGAAAGAAGGTGTTGTTGGAGAAGAGTAATGTTCATATTTCGGTGTCTCCAAGTCGTTAACACTAAATAACGATCTTCATTGGGCGTTATTGTCTGTTTATGACCTTGCCTTGATCTTCGGCCTGCACTTCCAGTCTCCAAAAAATGGTTCCAGATCCTGGAAATCACACTTTGTGACACTCCAATGGCTTGCGCTACTTCGACTTGAGTTTGATTTTTTCTAATCTACCAATAACTCTCCAAGCTTCTGAAACGTTTAAATGACTTCGCTGAGTTATCGTACTCATCGAAACAAAGCAGTTACTGAACGCCGATCATCCTTGTCTCCATTGTTTTTTATTCAGTTGAAACACAAATTTCATTTTTTATACCTTTACGTTTTTGTAGTGGAACTCAAAATTAGCATATTCCACAGTTTGAAAAGCAGAAAAATTTTCTGTGATTCTCTTCTTCCATTTTCAGCAAAAAAAATTCACTTATATCTTTATTTTATGTAAAACTTACAATATCTTTTAATTTTTTGAACAGTGTAAATCAATAAACTTATTAAATTGTAATAACTATATTGTATAAACATCATCGTCCAAATGATCCTCTAACGAACTATTCCCCATACCATTTCTTCATATTCCTTCTAGCATCAGACTTCCACAATGAACATTTGTGCAGACTTATTTTACCTTCCCTACAGTTGGAGTTCAGGAAATTTTAACTCGTAATAGTAAAATGTATTAAAAATAATTGATGTAGCATTTTATATCTGTTCATATCTTAAATTCAATTCATCATTTAACAGAGGGTCATATGTATAAGTACTTAAAAAGATTTATATTTTAAAAAAAAATGTACCTTTGAAAATTTGAGTATAGTGTTAGAGTGTAAATAAATCTTGATCTATAATTTATGTTGAAGAAATATTCTAGAAATGTAAGTCACAATGAACAAAGTGCATACAAAATAATAAGCAAAACAAATGTGCAGATTTATGTTCAATATTTAATATCATGAAAAATTAAGACTTTGTAAATGGAATAATAATCTTAAAATAATATATTTCCACTACAAAAAATATGAATGAAAGAATACTTTGTACATAAATGCTTAATTACATTTTGGTAAATAGCTATAGTACTTGGGTGTTAAGTTTGTTAAAAAAGTACAACACCCTTGTTCTTCAAACCGTTATACTTTTATAGATTCATTTACCAAAATTTAAGTTATTCACTGATATTATTGTGCATTTATAAGAAAAATAATTGATCTTTCACTGGAAGCATTGTGTTGATAGAGATAGAAGTTATCCTACATATAAATCCTTTGCTACTCTTACTTTTTTGCACAGTAATAATACGAGTCTAATTGGAGTTCATATGAAAACATATTGCACTAATTGTAATGTATTCAGTTTTCAAAGAAACTTGTATATGAAAAAAAATATTATTGAAGCAATTTTGCGATTGCGACTGTAATAATTTATAACTGTGCGATTGCGGAGAGCAAATTAGTGGGAGTATTTATACCAAAATTATTTCATTTTTAATATATATTTTGAAAGATATGTAAAATATTACAAAATATTTCTATATTTAATGGAATATAATATTGATCACATAAGGTTTAAATTAAATATTCCCTTAGAGAGATTCAAAATTCATTACATATGGACCAAATTTTATTGTTTGCTCAACATATTTATGGTAATTATCTATAATAATTAGCTTTAGTATGTTAATAATTAATTAATAAGTTTTTAACTGAAGTTATGCAAATAATTTGTAATAAATTTTAGAATTGGCCGAATATATATATATATATATATATCATGAAGAATATAAAAATACAATTTGATTGGTCACTGCAAAAGAAAATTTTAAAACATGCATTTTTATAATAGTATTTCATTAGTTTATAGATTTTCGTATAATTACAGGCTATTAATAAAAAATAACTGAATTTTCGAAATGCAACGAAGAATAAAAACAGTCATTTTAAATATATTTTTGAATGAAATAGCAATACAAAGAACGAAAGATTTAAGTTGAAAAAATTTAATAACAGGAGCAGGACAATTATGGATATTGATGTAACCACTTAAGCATAATGAAGTGGGTGCAAGAAGATTTATGACTTTGTTCCTACTTGTCATAGTTTTTCAGTGGAAGTATTAACCACCCATGAACACTACCGAGGGAGCTGTTATCAATTCCAGATGTCAAAAGAGACTTTTTAGTGCAAACTGATAAATGCTGCATTAATTCTTTTGTGTTTGTTTATTTATTTAGTCATAAATTTCATTTTCCAAAAAAAAA
>JAPDSC010007783.1:2218343-2255031 GCA_026290005.1 Latrodectus geometricus | reverse complement strand
GAACTTCGAGAAGAAGCTAAAAAGAATATCCTGAAACTACAACAGCAAAACCAACGCCAATTTAATCGGAAACGAAAGTCACCTCGAATATATAAAGTCGGAAATTTAGTTGCAATACAAAGAACCAAGTTCGGTACAGGATTAAAGTTACGACCAAAATTTTTCGGACCGTACAAAATAACTTCAGTTAAAGAACGAGATCGTTATGAAGTTGTGAAAGTCGGAAATCATGTAGGCCCGAATAAGACCTCAACTGCAGCTGAAAATATGAAGCCCTGGAAATAAATGGACAACAACCATTTTAGTCTCAGTTTAAGACCCTTTTCTGGAAAACGGACTTATGAAAAACGGATGCTCTTATTAAAAAATTTTTTTTCAAATATTTTAATTGTTTCTTTTCTTTTTTTTTAGAAGGTTTTCATAATCAAGATGATGCAAAAGAAAGATGAAACTTTCCAACAAAAATGACGAATGGTATCAAGAAATAGGCTATTAAAGACGACGCTTGTGAATAATTTTATTCTTTACTTATTTTTTTTTTCTAGATTTCTTTTTTTTTTTTTTTTTTGCTTTCTTTGTGCAAGCTTTGTAGGACCAAAGCCATCAGGATGCCCGAGAGTGTAGAGGTGTAGAGGAGAGCAATATCCAGCGCCGGTGTTTACTCTTAACTCTTCCACCAATAAGAAGTCAGAGAGAACATGACGTAACAGCGCGCTAAGCTTTGGCCAAGCGGGACCTCCCCGTTAGAACGAGAGCGAGATTGGATACAAAAGACGAACACTTTGATGAAAGACGATTACTAAAGATGTCCAATTGTTATTCGAGTCGGCAGATGAACGAAACTGGTAGATATAGACCAAAGAGTGCTGTCCAGATAAATTTGGAAGAACCGCATTCAACCGATGACACTCATCTCCGAGGAGTTTCAATAGGCGTCCGGGAGTATTGTTTCAATGAATACCATCCAAACAGATGTGCATTCGTAAGGAAGCACATCTGCTTGGTTTTTATGGTCGTGCTGCTGCATATAAGCCATTGATCACAAAGTCCAACCACGTTGCTCTCTTAATGTGGTGCAAAGCACATAGAAATTGTACCATAGATCACTAGAAACGGATTCTTCAGAGCGACGACGAATCAAGGTTCATCCTTTACTGTTCGGAATGCAGGGTCTGGTCTGGCATCAGCATGGAGAAAATCTCTTGCCAGAATGCATTATCCCAACAGTCAAGTTCGGCAGATGTGGAATTATGGTCTTGCGGTGTTTCTCCTGGTATGGACTTGGACCCTTGGTCCCCATTCATGGTAAGCTCAACGCAGATGCCTATTGCACCATTTTGGATGACAATGTGCTTAATACGTTTTGTCAATTTTAAGAGTTGGACTCCTGTTACTTTCAAGACGACAATGCCATGTTTGGAGCTTATCTGAGGCTTGGTATTGTGCCAATGGTGTTCATTAATGGCTGGTCTGCCTAGAGCCCAGACTTGAACCCTATCGAGAACCTCTGGGACGAGTTGGATCACCGAATTAATGGTTGCACTACCCGTTCAAAATCGGTGAAGGAACGTGTATGTCTACTCCAAGCCGAGAGGAAGACAATACCACTAGCTGTAATACAAAGACTTGTGAAAAGTGTGCCTGGAGGATTCACCCTAGAATTGCGTCTCGTGGAGGCTCTACCAACTATTGATTTTTAATGAAGTTTCTATCGCAGGTGTCCAAATTCTTATTGGTAAATAGTGTATATAGGGGAAATGTTCCATAAACAAACTTTATAACGATGATTACACTTTAGAATTAAGCTAAAATTATCCAATTATTTAATTTTACGCTGGTCTTTAAAAGTTACGGAACAGATGGTTTTTTGTCTAGTTTGAAAATGAATGGATGTAGAAACAACAAATTTGAATGACATGTGCACAAAACAAATATGTATTGATTGTTACATAGAATTTACCATAAGAAAACGGATAAATGCTTTACAACAAAAAATCTATTTTGCAGCCAGTCAACTTGTATAGAAACTTGCATGGTGAAGACGCCTTCGCCTTGCAAGTACAGCAGGTATTCTAGTCCTTGAGGCTACAGAGTTATAATAACCAAGTTGTGGCACAGAAATGATTTTTGTCCTTCGGTCCGATGAGTTATAAAACGGTTTTCTGTATGTGTTGTGATCAGCCTGAAAAATGTCTTTTGGACACAAGTTTCGATTTATTTTGATTCCAGTGACGGTGGATAAAACTGCAAAACACGTTAAGGTGCCAAACAGCACGAGCCTGTGACATCCCTATTTTCCTCTATTGCACCTTCTTAACGAATCAGGCAAAGGGCTTTCCTCAGATATTGCGGAACTTCATCGGATATTAGTAATTCTTTTCAATAAAAAAATGATAGTTTAGTATAAATTTATATAAGTTCATTATTATCACACACATTTATATATAAACTATGAATTCCATTACTAGTGTGTTTTTTTTTTATTTTGAGTTTCAAAAAACGTTGTTCCTTAACATTTGAAAGCCAGTGCTCATACGATAAGTATTAAATTAGACCAAATTCTCTCAATTATTTCTCACCGTAAGCAAATTAGTGTACAGATTTCTTAACCAGTCTTAAAATTTACAGAACTTTATTCCATAATTTATGGATATTTTTGTAGGGGGTAGAATGTCTTTCTTGACATCCCTAAAGCTTGTTAATCACTTTTGTGCATGTAGTTTTCCAGTCTGATGTGTTGCAGTGTGAAAAATTCATAGCAATTAATTAACTTCAGGATTGAATAATTCGAACTTAGTATAACAATCCTTTTGTCAAAAATATTTCTGTAATGAGATAAATTTCTGAAATAACCATAGGCGTGTGTGATTTTAATACTAAACTTAACCCATTATTTTCAATAGAGATAATTTTTTATTGAATTAGAGTCGCAATTGTTTTATTTTCATTATGAACCTTATTTCAAAGTCCAAGATCAAATAAATAGGACATCGGGGAACCCGTCGTTCTCTAAAGATATATTCCTTATAAAAAATTAACACTGTCTTCAAAAAATAAACTTCTTGAAGGGGAATAAAAAACAATAATCTTAAGCAAGCATTTCATTAAAAATAAAACGGATTAATTTTAATACAGATTTGATTTTTATCTAGCTGGAATTTCAGTTTTGCTCAAACTTTATGTTCTATCCATGCGTGTGATTGACTTATAAAGAGATTTTTTTTTCTTTTGCATTTTAAAAGAAGTATGATAATTGTGTCTACACTTTAAAATAATGCTAAAAGCAATTATTTATTATATTATATTTACATTAAGATAGATCAACTCTATTATTCCATTTATATATATATATATATATATATATATATATATTTCTTCAGAATTTTTCTTGTTTTAAGAGATTATTCTCTGGGGATGAACTTTTGTTAGGTTTAATGTGTGTTCTATCATTAGTCAATGAAAATAGTATTCATATGTTTAATAAATTCAGCAGTTATTTAAATTATATCAAACGTTGTTTTTCAAATGGTTTTTGAAAAAGTTAAAAATTTGTTTTCAATGACTGTAAAAATGAAATTCATTGTAGTATTTCAATCAAAATATTTAAAAAGAATTGGTGAGTTTCAAGTTTATTGTACTTTCATAGATGTTTTTTTTAATTAAATAAATTGAGTAATGGTATAACATTTTACTGAAACAGCAAAATATTTGTTACGGTAAACACATTTGTTGCTTAATTTCATAAAATCTATTTAATAGTATAATTTAATCGCATAATTAAATGAACTAAAATGAATTTGTATAAATTTTGAGGTATACTTTAATCCAAGTTATGTCATTCGTTTTTAATATGTTCTCGTAAAAACTCTTTAATTCCAATATAGTACATAATATCTTAATGTAAAACTAAACTATTAACTTATATTTATTTAATCTGTAATGAGAAAAATTTGGATGATCAATTTGTTTTCGAAGTTAAGTTTAAATTAAATTACTGGTGTGTGAACGTGTTTTAAATTTTTTGAAATAATTAGGAAATTCAATAAATTGAATGCAAATAAAAATTCACATGAAAAAAAATTGAATTTCAGAAATTTAGATTATTTCTCTTTTTATTTTACATTTGAGATGAGTATTTAAAGAGACGCTTGAGATTTTGTCTTTGATACTTCAGTTTCTATATAAACAATAATGCATATAGAAAAGAAAACTTAAAGCAAAAATAGTGGATTAATAATAGTAATAATTTTTACCTACATGAAAATTATTTGCCCATTCTTTCATAAGGTATTATAGATATTGTAATAGTTCAAACCTAACAGAAAATATTAAATGTTTATTATATGTAATAAAAGTAATTTTAAATTAAGTACAATTATAAGTATATTTAAATTACCAAATATTTATAAATAGATTTTATATGAATAAAGAATAAAATGAGATATAAATTGGTATAAAAACTCAGAAACTTCCAATTTCATATCAGATCTTCAGTCTAAAAAATTATGTATGAAGCTTCACAACAAAGCAGGCATATCATTAATAATCATAACACTTTTACCGGAAAAAATACTTTCATTTATAATTTATAAAACTTCAAAATTTAAAACAGAATATTCAAATAAGTCTAGCACGAAGCAATAACTATTAAAAATCATATTATTAGGACCAAAGTGGTTTTTACAATGATACAAATAAAGTTATAAAAATTAGATTTTATGGGAATAATGACTACTTATACCATTGAGAAAATAAAATAAGCTTTATAAAGGGAAGCATAGTTTACGAAACAAATAATTTCAAGCAAACATTTCATATTTATAATTACCTCCATTCCTAGAAAAATTACATGTTAAATACGTAAATATTATGAGTCAAATAGTTGAAAACCCCAATCAATACTTAGCAAATCAAAAATTATTGAATCTTTTATAAAAGTTTACATTTAAATTGCTAGATTTTTTATTTATAAATTAGAATTTTCTGCACACATTAAAAGTTATAAAATTTAGTTTTTGCTACTTTATCATGCTAAGATTATATATGTGTTATATTAAGTTTAAACTAAATCAAAATGATGGAGTAAGTTCTACTTTGAATACAACCTATTCAATACCATAAATTAACAAATATTCCCTCATTTTACCCATATCCCGAAGTCAAATTTTGTCTTAAAATCTCAAGTTTCAGCTAATTTCTTAGATCTGTACTTTGAACAATACCATAGCATCCTCTGAAAGAGTCATTCAGTAAGAAACAGAACGGAAGTCCTGGAACTCCGATGAGGATCACATCTATTCTAAAGTTTCCAGTTTCAATTATTAGCAAAGTAAACAATTTATTTGAAATCAATTCTCTTGTATTTTGTTAAAAATTTCCATCTTTCTTTGAAATTGTCTTCTTATTTTTGAAAAAGGGGATTTCTTATAGTATTTAAATTAAAAAAAAAAATAAAATAAAATATTTTTATTAAATGCAATCTATTTACTAGAATAGTAAATTTAATAATATTCCCTCAATTTACCCATATACTGAAGTAAGTTATGCATTATACTGGCCTAAGAATTCAAGCGTCTCAACGTAAGTTTTCCATATTCTAAACTATTTCGTAGCACCTTTTTAATCAGACAGTTTTATTAAGAAATAGAGTAGAAATGTTCTAATTACGATGAGGCTCACATCTGTATTAATGATGAACAGTATCAACTATCCATTAAAAATAATATTTTAGAAATCAACCTTGCCTCATATTGCTTTCCCTTAAACTGAAAATACTTCACAATTAGACTTTAAATTTCTGAATAAAAAAAAATCTATTTTGATGCATATAAGTATCAAAGCTCATAATTTTATGATAATACATTTATATTTCTCTTCATAAATATAAATGGATTACCATTAAATTGAGAATTTGTTGGGGAAATATTTACTACACAGTTCAGTGATTATGAGAAACAAATGATTACTGGAGAACAACTTTTACTACCAAAATATACGTAATTCAACAGATGTTTTAGTTTCTACTTAATGTAAAGCTTATGATACAATATTCTGAAAATTTTAAAACTTCCGCTTAATGTTGGTTGGGTTTTTGGCGCAAGGCTCAAGAAAGGACATGCTGCAAATTTCCGCTTAAGACTTGATTCAAAAATGACAATCATTAGCTAGTTTTAAGTATGAAATATAAATGTAATTTTATTGGAAATATTTATGAAGAGTACAGAGACATTTAAAATTTAAGTGTCATTTTCTTTGATGTGGTCTCACTGTACAGAGTATTTATTTTCAAAATGTGTTGCTGAAATTATGAATCATTATTTTTCTCAAGAGTGCATAAGAATATTTATGGTTTCCTTCTCTGAAGAACCAATTCAAATTTACAAGCAATTAGGAAATATTTCATGAGTATAATTTTTCGAAAAGTAAGCATTTAACACAAAGTTCCTTTCTCATGACCATTTTATAATACCTTAAGACAAATGGATAATTTAAGTATTCAAATTAAATCATTTCCATTTAAGGATTAGATTTTATTCTAGTTTACATACGTGTTTTATAAAAAAAACTAATTAAAGCACATTATTATAGATGCATGTTACATATTTTAACAACTTTATATAAATAGTTAATGAATAAAATTCGGTGTTTTAAACCAAAATATAAAATTAATTTTTTATTGAATTATAGAATGAAATTAAATAAAATTTTAAGTAATTAAAATGCATAAAAATTTAATTTAAGAAAAAATAATTTAACTATCAAAAAAAAATCACCTATACCTTACATATTATAACAATTTTAGTGTTAATGGTAATAAAACATATATTTTTACACTTTAATTTGTACAACGAATAATTAAAATATAGTTTTTATTAACATAATGTTTCAGAAAACTTACAAAAATTAATGTTTGTATTCTTAGTTTAAATAAATAAAAGAATTTCAACGAAAAGCCAATTTTTAACTTCACAGATTGCTGAAAAATCAAGAAAAACTTTAAATTTTAACAATTCGAAAACAAATGAAGAGGAAAGGATGTGAGATGAAATGAATGGACTTAAAAAGCATATAAGTTATTGTAAAATGAAACAAAAATGGTGATTTTTTTCTTCAGTCATTCAAAAATATCATATGTATTTTTGATAATAAATTATAAAAATCAGCAGATGGTATAAAAATATACTGTTTTAGATACCTTGAATTGTAAGCAGAAATAAAATTCTTAGTAGATAATGTAGTAGGTAGAAATCTTTCTTAGTAGCTCTCTCTGACTTTCTTAAATAAACTGTGTGGTAAAAAACAGGAGTATTTTGATATTGTATTAATAAACTTTTGCTGGATTCATTAAATGTGAATTAAGGAAAAATAAACGGTATGTTCTGCACTAACGACAGTTACGATGAAAAATAATGGTAAAGAATCTTTGGTAATTTGTTTAAACCTACGAAAAAAATTTTTCTCCCTAATGATAACAAAAAAATTCACACATTTATATTATTTATGCTAGCATTTATTTCACATGATGACACAAGAACTTCAGAAGTTTCTACTATCACATTTTACTTATCAACTTAAGTAGAACGTTTTTAAGAGTAAGAAATCTCAATTAAGCTACCATGCTTAAAATGAATCTGCCTGGGAAGTATAAAATTTCCATGTTAATGTTTACTGATTAATTTTCTCCAAGATCAATTTAATTCTATATTTTAGATATGAATAATTATTAATATAGTAATCTATTCATCTAAGTATATTTATTATATAAAAAACGCATTATAGTTATAAGTTCAATTTTCTGCTCAATAATTAAGAATTACCTTCCATCAGTTATATTTTATTAACATTAAATAAACAAAAATGTTATTAAAGGTACTTTCAACGTTTTGTAAAAGTTAAGTGCCTTCATGTTTTTGAAATTGAATAACATTAGAAATACGTTACAAAGAAATTTCAACAATAGGAAAAAGTGATTATGTGGTAGAATTTTGCATTAGTGGTCATATGATAGGATTAGTTACTTGAAAATTTTTAAAATATGTTCTCTTTATTTATTTAACTTCCTTTTAATACATCTTTGCGAGATTAATAAAATATTCATAAAACAATGATCTTAACACTCATTTCCTTCGATCTTCAACCATCAAAAGATGAAAACAGTTGTGGCTATAAAATTTCAAGACACAAGCAGTTAGATTGATCTATCTGAAGGAAAACATCAATTCTTTCTCAAGAGAGCAAATGATTAGGGTTTCGCTGCATTTAAGCCTAATAATATCTGACTAAAATGTTTTGAAAAAAGACTGAATTTTCACATGAAAAAAACCTGAATTTTCACTCATATGGGCTCTTCGATTTTTTTAGTGAAAATATTTTTATAAATATTGTATTTATTAGTTATTTTACAAACCCAAATAAAACCAACACTTATAAAACCTGGTATTTCATAAAAGATGATGTCTTAAATTCCTGATCAAAGTACACATTTCATAGATGTATGAGTATTAAGATGGATATTATATGTATATTATATGGAGATCATATGTCTATCAAAAATAATAATGCCCAGGAAATTGAATGCGTGAGAGTTAAAACGTGCAAAACCGTTTAAAATTAAATATATAACTTAGGAATAAAAAGTGTGTCTTAAATATATTTTGTATTCATATTTAAGAAAATCAGCCATTAGGCGTATGTGAGTTCTTTCAGAACTTATCACTATTCAAGAATAAATGTGTTTCTTATAGTTGAGTATTCATCTTAGAGGATAATATATACTGTATGTCCACTAAAGTCCCTTGCCACCCTCTTAACTTCTGAAAGGCTGCTACTGTATTTATATAAAAGTGGTGTCTAGGTATAGTAAAGTAGCCATGCGCTACTGAATGAAGCAGACTACTGCGCCACCTGGTGGAAAACTGTGGAGTTAGCATTCCTATCTCGAAAATGGAACGAGATAGAGAGAAAAAGGGATTTACAAAGTTGTAGAGCATCCTCTATTTAGTACGAAAATATACCTAGTAGGGGTTAATATGAAGAATACAACGGTTAAAACACGCATTTGTTGTTTTGTGCAGTGAGGTGTCAAAAGGATCTAAGAAAGGAGTAAAAAAATAGTTATAACAATATACTTTATTTAATATGTTCAAACTTCTCACCGTCAACTGCAATGCACATTTGAATCTTCGCTGGAAGATCACATTGCACACATTGGAGCCTACAGTTTGACACGCGACCGTAATGCGTCGCTTAAGATCTTGCAATTTTTGTAGAGGGGTCGCATACACCTGCTGTTTCAAATATACCCACAGGAAAAAATCCAGTGCAGTCAGATCAGGAGAACGTGGAGGCCACGCTTCGAAACCGCCATACCCTAATTCTCGGTTGCCAAATTCCTTGACGAGGTACTGCTTCAATGGAGATGTCCTGTGGACCAGGCACGCCGTCATGTTGAAACCATAGATTCTTAAGATTAAACAACGGCAGGTTCTCCACAACATCGGGTATTATCTTCTGTAGCAATTATAAATATCGTGCACCCGTTAACGCACCATTGTAAAATATTGGGCCTAAAAGCTTGTTATTGTAAATAGAGCACCAAAAGTTAATACACTGCTCAAAACAATTAAAGGATATTGTAAGTTTTATATAAAATAAAGATATAAGCAAAATGTTTTGGGAAAAATGGGAGAAGAGAACCACAAATGCAAATTTTTCTGATTTTCAAACTGTGGAGTATGATAATTTTGAGTTTGACGTCAAAAACGTCGCTTAAGCGGCAGTGAATGAAATTTGACTTTCAACTGAATGAATGAAAATGAAAACACGGGTGATCGGCATTCAGTGACTATTTTGTTTCGATGAGTACGATGTATCAGCGAAGTCATTTAACTGATTCAGAAACTTGGAGAGTTGCTGGTAGGTTGGAAGAGGGCTAAACTCTAAACGAATTAGCGCAAATCATTGGAATAACACAAAGTGTAATTTCCAGGTCCTGGAACCATTGTTTTAGACTGGAAGTGCAGGCCGAAGACTAGGCCAAGGTCGTAGACGGGTAACAATGCCCAAAGAAGATAGTTATTTAGTTTTAACGGTTTGGAGACACCGAAATATGAACGCTACCCTTCTACAACAATGTGCTAAACTAACATCAAGGCATCGTCGCGACCGCAGGGAGTGGGCAACAGAGCATGTGAACTGGAAGAGAAATGAATGGAGCAATGTTCTTTTTTCTGCCGATTACCGTTTTTCTGTTTATCCTGATTATAGGCGTATTATTACCTGGAGGAACAGTGTCAGTAGAAATAATCCTGAGTTCAAGCACAAAAGTGTCAAATTTGGTGGTGGGGTGATTGTTGGTGTATAGTAGCATCTCCATTGATTGGCGCACATACCTCTATATCATTCGAGATGGATTTCTGACTGGTCGCCGATATAAAGAGGAGATCCTCAGATCTATTGTAGTCCCTTACGCTGCAACAATCGGAAATGACTTCATTTTAATAGGCGATAATTGCAGGCTACATAATGCAAACCTGGTGGAGGATTTTCTTTTCAATGAAGGAATCGAACTAATGGAATGGCCAGTGTGTTCTCCAGACATAATTTCAATAGATCACGTTTGGGACGCTCTAGGAAGGTGATCTGCTGGCCACCAACCACTTCACAAGCTTTCCAAGAACTGGAAAGAGTTCTTCTGGAAGAATGGGACAGAATACCCCTACTCTTGATTAATAGCCTCATTGGCTCCATGCCTCAAAGGTGTTCAACGTTACTGGACGTGCTTGGAAACCATACCCCCTACTGAAAATGACTTCCTTTGAAGAAAGCACCTTTTTTATTCTTTTTTTCTCATATGCACAAATTGTGTTTTTTTTTTTTTTCCTTTTGTTGCATTTTTTTTCTACCAAACCTGTGTAATGTATTCTCATATAACCTATAACATCTGTCGACCATGTATCAATCAGATAATAAGTTTCCCAATCACAAGATCTACCTAAAACCACTATATCCTTTAACTGTTTTAAGCTGTGTATTTTTTATTTTATCTAATACAAAATAATTTTTGGTTGTTAAAGACAATCTTTTCATAAAAGTTATCAAAAAGTTGTTAAGGAATACGGTCGGTGTACAATTAAGAGAATTTTAAACATTTAAATATAAATGGCAGCACTCATTATCAAACTTTATGATAATACTCATGATTTTTTTTTCATGTCTGATGAAACATATTTTTTTAGTGAAAATTTGTATTTCATACAGTGAAAAGTTTAACTTGCAATTGTAAACGAGTTTCTATATTTTTAATTTGTAAACTATAATCATACTTTTTATGGAAAAAGAAACTTGCATAAACAATATTATCAGCTGCAAATTTATAAAATTTGAAAAAGAAAATGATTTTGGCAACGTCAGCAAAAATGAAATTTTTGATCTATTAATATAAAAATGAATGTTTTCAACTGTGCTTGTAAGAAGGATATGTTTTTTAGTTATTAAAATATACGTTTGAAATACGTACAATATACCTTTACTGTTATAGGTATATTGCGGCAAATCAAAATTAATGTCGTGGCTACTAATGTCTTATATTGTTACCTCAAATGTATTATTCTAATAGGTTATGCTAATAATTTTATAATATTTTAAAAATCACTATTTAAATTAATACGAACTTGTTACACTTTAATTAACACACACTTGTTAAATTAATAAGAACTAGTACTCGTTTCCATATTAATAACGATATTTGTCAAATTTATCCCTCAGTGTTAGTTATTTATATACAAGGTCTGGCTTTTAATTTCCAGTACTTATAGAATAACTCAGAAGAAAAAAAAGTTAAACATGGAGTCATTTAATACGATTCAAAGTAATCCCCATCAGCCATAATGCACGTTTGTGCTTGGCTGTACAAATTTCGGAAAGCAGTTTTAAAGTCCTCTTTTGGAAGGCTCTTTAATACTGACGTTACGGTTTTCTTGAGGGCTTCGACATCCTGAAATCGTGTTCCCTTCAGCGAATTTTACAGCTTAGGAAACAGGAAAAGGTCTGCAGGTGCTAGGTCTGGAGAGTATGGTGGATGCTGCATCTCAACGAGACCATTCTGGGCTAAGAATCGCTTCACAGGCAACGCAGTGTGAGGGCGGGCATTGTCATGTAGCAGCAGCCAACTCCCATTTTGTTCAAAATGAGGCCTCACTCTACGAATTCGTTTTCGAAGTCGTTCGAGAACTTCTGTGTAGAACTGTCCATTGATAGTCATGTTAGGAGGAAGAAATTCATGATGAATGACTCCATCGCAATCAAAGAAAGCGATTAACATGACCTTAATTTTGGACTTTTTAAATCGAAATTTTTTCTGCCTTGGTGAACTTGAATACCGCCTTTCGCATTGAAAAGTCCATCACCACAGCTGCCTTGTCCAATTTCTCTGCTCCATTTTCACTTTGACAATAGGACTTTAAAAGCTACGTTTAAATGCGCCTTTCCAAGAGAACCACTTACTTCAGAATGACGCCGATTGCACTGCACATGCGCTCTTCAATATGCAATCACTAGCGCCATCTTCCGGCTTTTCGTTCGCCTACAGTTACGTCAGTCCTGGAAATTAAAAGTCAGTCCTTGTATAAGTTAAACTTAATGATGATTTATAAAAATGAACTACTTTTTTTATAAAAAGTATTTGAAATTTGTTAAATACATGATTGCTAAATTTCTAAATGTTTTTACTTACTAAATATTATAAAAATAAGTGAAAACCCAATGAAATCAAAAATGAAATAAGGAATTTAAAATAATTGTATAAGGAAGCAATTATTTTAAAATAAAATGTTCTTGCTATGTGAAACTTGTAAGTCAAATTTGACGAACAAAATATTTTCTCTCATGCAACTGGCTAATTAATGTCGTATTTAAAACGACGTAAAAGGAGCCGCAGAGAAAACACATGTTTATTGTACAGTGAATTCAATAAAAATTCCTCTCTGCAGTAGTGTTTAAAATGTAAAGAAAGGAAATACAGAAAAAAGGTAATACAATAGACAAGTGTCATAAAGAAGTAAAACTAGACATTTCAAAGTGGCACCTGGAAACTGCAGTTAAAGTTATAGCAGTTTTTCATCCCAGGGTTCTTTTCCCCTTGATTCTCTTGATTTGGGTTTCATGGTCCTTAATGATAGTACTCCGACGCACTCTTCATACATCTATAACACGTATGAAGCCCTTGGCCCATCCATAGTAAGGCCCACAATTTTTCCAATTTGCACCTGGACAGTTATGAAGATCATTGGGAGAGACCATTCTCCAACTTTAATTGAAATAAAAAAAAGAAACAGCGTACTTTTCTCAATCATAGAAATTATTGGAATTTTGCTAAGGCTGACTGGGATGCTTTTGGTATTCTCCTTGACATCCTGGCTGAATCTGGCATTCACTCAGGTGACCTTGATACTAACTGGATTTCTTTCAAGCACATTCTCTTCAAGGCTGCTAAAAGAACTATACCTAGAGGAAAAGTTAAGCTTTTTAATCCTTAATTTACTCATAATTCGCCGGTTTTACTGGCATTATTCCAGAGAAGAGAGAACCTTCGTTTCGAATTGAAAAATAATTATACAGAATAAAACAGGATAGAGATGAACAGGATCAATGCAGAAATAAAATGAACTTACATACTTCTCAAGAGGAAAAAGTGGATGGATACATGTGTGGGTTTTGATGCTAGCTCATCTGACTAGAAACAGTGGAAATTGATCAAAAATATAGGCAGTGAACAACCTCAGATAAAGAGCAGTAATACAATTTTAGATACGGACGGTAACATCCCTATAGACGAAAAAACTGCGGCTGATCTCCTCGGGGCACATTACCCAAAAATACGTGAGCTGACATTTACAGAAGTTGATTGGAAAACGGCAAAAAGATCTGGAGATCTTACACATGGTTATCGAAGATCTATCTCGGGAAATCCCCTCTTCTTTAAATATTTCTCCATGCAGGAATCGGAGATGGCACTCGATGATCTCGACTTGACCAGAGCTCCTGGAACTGCTGCCATCCTTGGCCAGATGATTGGTCATCTATACATTCATGCAAAAAAGAAATTTCTTGATATTGTGAATCAGTCTTGGAGTCTTGAACGCCTTCCTAAAGAGTGGAAAAGAGCCAAAATCATACCTATTGAGAAACCGATAGATCTCCTGGAAGTTTCAGACCTATTGCCCTAACCAGCTTCGCATGTAAAATCATGGAAAAAATTATCATAGGACGGTTGCTATTCCACCTGGATTCCCATGACCTCTTACCAAAAGAACTATATGGTTTCAGAAGACGTCATAGCACCACTGACCATAATTAATCTATCTCTGATTAATCTATCTGACTTATAATTAATCTAACTCTGTCAGAAGATTAGAGATGCCCAGAACATGCGACCTAACAACCATACTATGGCTGCTCTTCTAGACCTATGAAAGGCTTTTGATCGTGTCTGGAATCATAAACTAAATGTTAAACTCTATGAAGATTTTGGCATCAGGGGTATGGCTTTGACCTGGATAACAGATTTTATGAAGAATAAACTGATAAAAGTAAAGCTTAATTCCACTATGTCAAACGCCTTTAAACTGAGCCAAGGTGTCCCCCAGGGTTCTGTGTTCAGCCCAATTCTTTTCTGTCTGTATTTGGCTGCAATTGAGAGGATTATATCAAGGAGTTGCGAGGTCGGTCTCTTCGCAGATGATATTGCCCTTTGAAGCTCTGGCCCAGATGTGAGTTCAATCAAGACTAGCATCAATCTTACTTTTGAAGACGTGTGGAAATTCTCGAAAGACCACAAATTGAGTTTTAATTCAACCAAATTTATTGTTAGTTTTTTACCAACAATAACAGAATTTATAATCATCATCCACCAAAGGTTTTTATGAATAATTTACCTCTTAATTATGACAAACATCTCAAATATTTGGGCTTCGTTTTCGATCCAGAGATCACCAGTAACAAACATGTGGATGCACCAGTTTTAAGGGCAGGAAAGGACTTAACATTTTAAAATATATCTGGGGACAAGATTGGGGAGTCAATGCTTCCACTTTGAGAGCTACTTATTTGGCTATCATACGACCCATCTTGGAATACGGTTTCCCCGTTTACTGTTCTGCATCCTCTACCAATCTTCAGAAATTGGAAATAGTCCAACATAGCGCTTCTTGCATAATTGATGGATTGCTCAACAGTTGCCCGAATTATATTGCATTGTATGAAACAAACCTTCAACCTCTTAGCCTGAGAAGAAATGCAAAACTTGTAAAATATTATAATAAACATTTCAGTTAGTGCTTCCATAATAGAACTTCAGAAATTCTGGAGCATTGGAGGAATAACCAAAGATTTAAGAAAACTAGTCCACTTAGTCAAATTGAGTATGATGGTATAATTGACAGTAATATTGAACAATATTCCTTAAAACAATATTTAGATTCGTCTGAGGGATTCCTTAGAGTCGAGTTCCATATGGAACTTTCATATCGAGTTTCCAAGAATAATGATTTTCCGGCTATTTTACGACAATCTACCTTTGAAATTATTTACGCAATTCCCGCTGAAGCTATCCTTATTTATACTGATGGGAGTAAAAACGATGACTCACTTTCTGGTAGTGGTGTTGTCATTAAGTGCACAAATGGAATTGTTAAAATAAAGAAAATAAATCCAGACTTCAGTTCGGTTTTCAATAGTGAGCTTTTGGCCATCGAAGAGGTGCTAAGGGCTGTTTTGTCCTTTACAAATCTTAGGGTTGTTTGGTGTTTGACTGATAATCGTAGTACCATTCAATATCTTTCAAACTGCTGAAGAGTTGGTGATATTCTCGGAAACTTAAGAAGGTTTCGTCACTTTGTGAAGTGTACCTTCAGTGAATTTTTTCGCATGTAGTCATTTGGGGGAATGAGATGGCAGATGTTCTGGCGAATGAGGGTTTTGAAAAACCTTTACCAGCTACCAATTCACTGACATATCTTGAGCTGTATTCCATTAGAAGGCATACTGACAGGCAGATTTGGCTTGTTCCCCCGAGCCAACTCTGGTATCAAGCAGATTGTTCTGGAAGATAAGTTGCTATTGATTGTGATAGATATGTCTTGACAATTTTTTCCAGATTCTTCAGTGAACACCTGAGAGAACTTACTTTCGAGAGAATTCTTAAAGTGCACTGAATTGTCCTGGATGTCAAAATAAACCGGCATTAACGGCACATATTCTTGAGTGCCTGGGGTTGTCTCTTGAGGACCTTTTCAGGTCTCCTTTGCTTGCTTTTGATTTTCTTAAAGTAAATGTACTCGTGGACTTTGTCTTGTATATTACTATATATGGAGATTAGAAAGAAGAAGAAGATCTTTTTTCGGATATTCGTTTGGAGCCTTCTTTCCATGTAGAAATAATAATAGACGGTTTTTATCTGTAAGATTAACAATAGTGCTTATTTTGCACTGAGAAATTTTAATACCATGCATTTCATAGTGTTTTTGAATTCTGGAATAAGATTTTTCTTCGGAAAGCACAAAAACATATCCTTCAATCCACAGCTTGTTCATATGCGACATTTTAAAAGAAGAATAAATGTAAATGTAGCTGAAGATATTTCTCATTTCAAATATTAAGCTGTTGCCTAAATTTTTCATTCTAAACATTTATTTTTTAAATACTTTATTGAAATTGTTCGAAAAATGTGTTATTACCTTCTGTATATATATATATATATATATATATATATATATATATATATATATATATATATATATATATATATATATATATATATATATATATATTATTTAAATACCACCTTTTAAATTCTTATGATTACTAAAAGTTTTATTACAATAACTATTCAAAATAAATAAATTAGATCAGAGAATATATGTATTATTAATTTACACCAAAAAGCTCTGATGTAATATGCAATTCATAAAAAGAAAAGAGTATTCACTGTTTAGAATAAATAAATAGTAATTGAATTCTGTTCAAAAGTAATATCATTATAACTTATATAGACTTACTCAATATAATGTGTCCAGATTAAATCACTCTTCAGTTAAATTAAAATATGTAGCAAAATTATTAAGTTTAAAAAATATAAAATTTATATTATATGTATCAATAACTCTAATGAAGAGAAATATTATAATATTGAGTTATACATTTTAATTTAATTCCAATTTGCAGCAGATACAGATTGACATTGGTTCTCGTTTTTATGGACATTAATACAAGAACTTGAAATTATAGTTTTAAATATTATTATAATAATCTAATCTTGAATGTGGTTAAAACGTATGTTTTTATGTCAATTCATTTTATTGACATAAAAGTGCTTTTTTAAAAAAAAAAAAAAAAAGAATTGCAAGATATAGCTTAGTATAAGTAAGCTAAAATGATAGACAACTTCTTAAGTGAAACAGTAAAATAGGAATATATCGGTGCAAAAAATGTTTCTATCAACTGTGGTAAAAATGTTTATCATATATTTATATTAAAACAGAAATAATAAAAGCACATTTTATTCATAAATACAATCAATTATGTCCATTGAAATAAATATTAAAGTCTTTTAAAAATGTAAAAGTGTTTCTTAACTTAAAAAAAAAAAAAAAAAAAAAAGTTGTAAAAAATAAAATTTAATTTCTTGAAGGTATAAGATGTCAATTTTCCTTTAAATACTTTAATACATTTTAAAAAGTTTTATTTGTATCTTTTTTTACATGTTATGTTTGATTTTTTAGAATGCTTGTATCTTTTTAGAATGCTTATATCTTTTATTTAAAGATTTATATTTCTGTTTTCTTCATAACTTAATTTATCTTGTGTGGCGTTCATATCTTTTATAAATTCTTTCGTGATCGTGACTACATTATTTACTTACAAAAATATTAAATAAAATGCCATTTCTTTTATCAAAATTGTAGAAAAATATTAGTATTAATAAATTTAAAATATTTGTGATGTATCATCATTAAGATATCAAAATATGCCTTATTATTATTTAAAATTCTATAGTATTGAGACTTCCTATTTGCTTATCGAAATTCAGGAATTCAGAATCATTAAAATTATTTAAAGACTATCTTTAAATATATTTAACTTACTAATGTAAATAAACATATTGAAATATATTAAATGTATTTAAATATACATTTTTCTTAATATTAAAAAGATCAGATTTTAAAGAACTTTATTAAAAATATATTGAATTTTGAAATTATACAGTAATTTTCAGAACTGAGTCTAATCAACAGTAATTTAGAATATATTTAGAACATAAAAGTTAATAAAACTTACAAATTTAAATATTAAGATTTTTTTAAATGCTCAAAATATATTTTATGTATTATTTTTTTTACAAATATTGAATCTCTAATATAAATTAATAATCATTACAAATATATTTATTAATATTAAAGTTTTCTTTGATGGAATATAGATTCTATCAGTTCCCACATTTGTGTGTATTTTAACATACGTAAAAAGTATTTTAGCTTATGCCAATGAAATGTATTAAAAATTTGACTAACTACATACCTAGCCAGTGAAACAATTTTCAAAGTTCCCATTAGATTGTAGTTTTTATTGACTTCCTCAATGTGATCAGACTTAATTGTCCACTGTCTTTCAAAAATATGTTCAAAGTAAATTTATTAAGCAACGGTACTGTAATTTTATGTATATTTAATGATATTTTATTCATAACATAATGACAACTCAAATATAACTATATATTAAAGAAAGAGGAAATTTTGTTTGGTGAAAAATTAATGTAGAATATTGTTTTAACATGCTTTTTTATTTTTAATGAATTAAGGCATTATTATTTTGAATCAATATAAGACATATATTTTATTGAGTTTGAATGATTTATTAAATTATGACTTCTTTTTAATTTTTATCAACATTTAAAATGAACAGAAGTTTGGTATTTTTGCAGTTCAACTCCACAAAAAACAATTCTTGTGTTCCGGAGGTGTTTGTGGATATTTATGTGAGAAACTTATACTAAATCACAGTAAAACAGTCTAAAGTAATCTATTTAACCAATGAGCTTTACCTTGAATACGGCAGAAAATAAATTCTATTGCATTATGTTGGTCTCATTTTATATTTTTAAAGACACGTTAAGTGTATTACCATTAATAATTTTAAACATAAATTTCGTTACATGCTGATAATTTTTTGATAATTCTTTTTAGGTTGACCTTCTTCAGATTGATATTTTGAGATTCCTAAGAAAACTTTATTTATCTATATGTGGTTGCTTAAATGAAGTAGAGCAGTACTCTAAAAATTATGTTTATGATAAGGCACTTCAATTTTATTAGAAATGTGATATAGCATATAGTGTCTAAGATATTTTAATCGATTACTCTTTTTTAACTTTCACACACGCATTAAAAATTCCAATAATTGTATAATACACAGAAAAATTTCTCCAACCATTTAACGTATAACTTACTGGAATTAATGACACATAATGTTTGCTTGTAGATAAGAGAATAAATCTAAAACATTAAAATAAAATACGAAAATTGTGATACTATCTCGATAATTTAGTCGAATATTGAAATGTCATTTTAATGTTGGTTTTTGAGTTTTGAGGTAATTTGAGACACTTATTCATTTTAAATACATTCCTTCTATCAAGAATGATTTTGAAAATATTTTTTTGAAAAAAATATTCTCAGGTGTGGAAACATTGGGGAACTAATTTGGTTATTTTTATCACTTTAATAAATTCTTTTGCATGAATAAAATTTCATGTCCTTACCTAAAAATTTAGGTCAACATAATATTTTGATTACTAAAGTGAAAACTACCAGTTTATACTGGTTAAACTACCAATTACTAAAAACCTTACTGATTTGTTTGTTAAAAATATCTGTAATTTCGATCTACAATGACATTATCTGTAATTTTCAACAGTATATTAGCGGTTGTTTTACAAATGCTGGGTTTCATTTTCAGTTTCTTTACAGTTTCAAAATACTTTCAAAAGTTAATTAAATAAAAACTTCTTTTATGATTAAATTCAATAAGTTTTAAAAGTAATTTATGTGAAATTAAATTCTTGTGTCAAATTTGTATAAAAACATTAATTCTGCTGCACAAAATTTTGGAAAGGATACATGAAAATTTCGTTTCATACAGTATTTCCACTTTTGCTGAAAACTAAAATTAGCTACTTTATTCATTCCAAAATTTAAGACACTATAGAACAATTAAATTAATAATACCCATCTTGTAGAGCAGGGGTGGCCAAACATTTGGGATCCGGGGTCTACTCCACATTTAAAAAATCGAAGGTGGTTTACCAATGTCATGTTTGAAAAAGCAGATTCGTAAAGATACCTGAATCCAAAGTATGATTTCAAATACAAAATCAATTTGTAAATATTTTAAAGCGTTTCGTCAGAAATTAATTTCCAAAAATCAGTATCGCTAAATATGCTCTGGATTTAAGAAATATATCGCATCTTAATTTAATAATTTCTTCCTTGACCGTGACTGATGTGATATTTATTAAATGTCCTATTTTTCAGATACTCCTTCAATGTTGACATTTTCATTAAATGGAAATATCATAAAATTGAGTATTTCTTTCAAAATAATTAAGTCAAGGAATCTTCTTGCAAATTCTTCAAACAAAACAAGTAAGTATTAAGATATAAGTCTCGATTTGGAATATGGATGCACTCTTCCTCCATGTTCTTGAAGTTTCTCAATTCATGTTTTCTTAATTGATATGCATACTTTTCTGTAGTTTTTTTTAATGTTTCAATTGTGTCCTCATCATGTCCGTTTAAGGTTTTAAATCGTAAACCTTTAATCATAAATCTTTAAATCGTAAATCTTTGCACAATTTGTTTTGGGTTTTAAAGCGTAGACGGTAGCAAACTTTTATTTTAAATAATCACATTGATTCTATGTCATAAGTCATAAATGTCTTCGCGGTCTACCAGTCGACCGTGGTCGACGTCTTGGCCACCCCTGTTGTAGAGCATATCACCACTTTTGCCTTCATAACTGTAGCGATTCTTCTTGATATGTACATGAAAAGATATTAGAAGCGAGGGGAAACCAAAAATCCCTGAGCAGCTAATGAAAAAACTCATGAAAAATTGGCGTAAATTGGGCGGAGCCTCGAAAATATTTCTAGTATTAGACTGTTGTATGATGCTCTTGATGAAAATAAAGAAGTAAATGAAGGTCTGTAGAACGTTGGCTTAATCATTCTGTTGTTGTTGTTTCCAATCCGTCAGAGATCTAGCGCCAGCTACATCAAATCCATGATACCGTGAACCTTAGCGAAGTTGAGCACCAGTAATGGATTTGCTCGAACAACCGCCAGAGTGAACCCCAAACAATCCAGGATGTGATAGGTGGAATCCGGCTTCAGATTGCATTTATTACACAATGAAAAGACTTTGGGCCCAGAGTCAAACGTCAAGCAATTTAGATGCTACTTCTAAGTTTCAAGATGGCCGTTTGATCATGTCTGTCACCCTCAAAATCCAACACGACCCCCCGGGATCTTTTAATCTTTCAATCATTTTGATTTACTTTTACAGTGATTGCAAAATTCATGGTCTTGCTGAAAAACAATTTCTGTTGTGAGCTGACAAAAATAATCATACTCGATCAAACTATTTGCATATGTTGATGAGTATGCAAAGAATATAAATCATATGGCATTGTATAAAATAGTGGCGATGCTGTCATAATATCATTTTCGAGGAGCATACACTTAAAGATCTTTACATTGATAAATACTGAATTTAATAAAAAGCTTTGAGTGAATGATTAGTTTTAAGTATCGTCTATAAAGTGATAAACTATGTATCTGCGTGAAATGCATCCTTGTTGTTTAGACTTTCATGGATGATTTACCAGCTAAAATATTAATGTTAAATGACAAAACTCGTGATAATAGAAAATCAATGAGAATACCACACATGTCAGTCCAAAGCATTCTTCACTGAATCTTGAAGCAACGTCCATATAGTTCCTTCAATTGTTAATACATGTATATTATGATGAAAGATAAATCTTTGCAATATGTGAAATCCCATAAATACTTGACCTTTTATGAGTTTTAAAAATTATGTGGATGAATTAAGCCTTCATTTCGTATTTAGTGACATCAGTGGGTCAAAATAGCTTCTAAAACATGAAATTCTGTAAATTACACGAGTGAGTAAGTAAGATTCTATTTTTGTGTGTGGTTCCACAAGCTTCTTAATTAAACGTCCTTTCCTTTTGAAGAAACTTGTATCATGTGACAAAATTTGTCTCCTCATTTCAGAATGGTATCTTATGGTTTTTTAAGACCTCTCCGCGACTACATAGCAGTAGACTTGTGCTACCTATCTCTCTCTATGTCGGAATGAGGTGGTGGCAGAAGGGTTGCTGCTCTTGTCTTTAATTCAACGCATACGGATTCAAATCTCATCTTTGAGTTTTGATGATTGTAGCGGTTCGTAATCCATTTTAATTTGTAGATTCTTGTCTAATTAAAACTTGTGCACAAAACATGTCCTTCGATTGAGAAACTAACCTAACATTTTAAAGTCTCAGCTACATGTCCCTTAGTCAAACTTTCCCTGAACACCTAATGATAAACGAAGATGAAATTTAACGTATCCCTCATGATCACTAGACTTGGTTACAGCAAACTTTGATTGGAATGTTACCTGAAGTTTCATATTTACCAAAGCAATTCAGCCATTTAATAGGAACTGAAAGATATCATTTAACAGGACATCGGTAGGTCTCATTGATACTGACATGTTACATTTAGCTCTAATAAATGAAATGAAAAGTTTTACATTAGTACCTTTTGCTGATAGTCATGTTGAATAATTATTACTTTAAAATATAATGCAATATATATTTTTATGTAATACGTCAAATGTGTAAATTACATTTTATATCAAACTCATGAAAAAAAGGTTTTGAATTATTAAATATGTGTACGTGTTAATATGCTATTCAAATATCAATTTTTTGTTTAGTCTTAAACATATCCTAAATTTAACTGCAAGTATATTTACATTTATGGAATTAAAAACTGAACAAATATAAATACTTCAATTAACTTTTCTTTAAAATAAGAAAATCTAAATATCTTGATGGGAAAAAATTCTAATGGCTAAATGAGTTCCATCAACAAATAGAATTCACTTTTTTTTATCATATATTTGAGTGACAAGTAGTCAATACGAAAAATTAAATGTCATGAAATTTATGAATAATAATGTAGTTAAAGAAATTTATGTTAGTTAGTAAAACTAATATAACTATATTAGTTAGTATAAATAATATAGTTATTATAGGTTTTCTCTAAACATTTCAGTAATCATCTTGAATGTTTGTACCAACTGCTTGTTCTTCTTAAAAACTTTTTCGATTTATTTCTCTTGAAAACTATTGTATATGAAGAATAAGGTAGGCGATTGTTTTGTTTTTTTATTTGTTAAAATAAAAGAATTTTTATTTTTTTTTTTTAGTATTGAGTCAAATTTCAAGCTCAGATGTTTGTTTTACTTTATACAGAGGCTTATAATATAAATCCCTTCAAACCAGCCCTCATGTGAAAATATGAATCTAGAGCAAAGACATATATCACTTTCAATTCGGTAATAAAAGCCTTAGATTACCGAATTGAAAGTGATATATGTCGAAATCTAGGAAACAGTGGTTTATTTAACAAGAGAAGAACAGTTTATACATCTGATTTTTGGAAGTCAAAATAACTGTTAATTCTGTGTAAAATAGATAAATGGGGAAAATATTTTTCATAACACATTATTTTATTTTAATATTTCACAATTTCTTGTCTTCCTTTTAGATATTAATTATTAAAATATTAGTATATTTCTGTAGCTTACAGTCAATCCGCTTTTTTAGGAAATTTAGTTGAACTCTCTTAGTTATTGGTACTTTTGCATTGTATATTATAATTAATAAAAAATAAACTTACATTTTCTGTTTAAATAAGCAAGTACATTTATATTAAATTTCACTATATCATATTGAATTCAGATAATATTTAAATATTTTAACTGTAAAAAGGTAATAAAGAAACAAAATATTTTTATAGGTCTAAATATATTCTTTTTTTCATTTCCTTTATATTAACATTAACTAAAAATTTAAATGTACAGTAGCATTATAAAGAAATATTGTAATTATAGATCTGAAGATACTAATACTATCGGATGTGAATTATAAACTAAAATGTAATTCAGAAAGATATTAGTATAATTATGCACTTTGTGCTAACAAATAAATCATTTTAACGTTAATTTTTTTTTTTTTTTTGTTTTGTAATACAAACTTCTGATTTGAAGATGGTAGAACTACTGCATGATATGTAATGATAACGATGTGGAACACGTGCGTTTTTGAATTTTTTGCAAAATTACAAAAACGTTTCTCTTACCAACTACAACTATGACACCAATATATATTTTATAAATGAAAACTTTGTTGAGAGTATTGTTACTTCAAATGTTTAACCCAAAACGCTTAAGATGTGTTCCAGTTTTAGTTCTTTATCATCGACATCTTTTTAAAAAATAAAAATAATTTTCTTAGAGTGGTCTCGTAATTATTCAAAAACATTTTCTAAATGACTACATAATGCATTTCCCTATTGGTATCGTTTAAGAGATGTAGCAGCTATACAAATGATAGCTAAATCAGTAATGACTTTTCTAGTGAGTGATCCAACATGACTTTTGAGATTGATTGACACAAATGTGAATTCTCTGAAGCATCATGCATTTTACAACTCATAACTTTTACGAGGACCACTTTAGCTTACTATATGTTATATTTTCCGTTATTGCTCATGTTATGTCGATTTATATTCTATTGCCTTAGTTGTCTCGAATCAGCTTACGATATTTTAGTCGCAGATTTTATATCATCATCTGAGAATGTCATGTCCATTTAAAGTGCCTATTTACATTCCGTGTTGTTGATTAGCGATATTCTACTTAATTATTTATTGTCTGGTGAAAGAGTACATTCAGTATATAAACTTAGAGTACAAGGAAAAGAATACTTCATAAGTAAATTTTTATTCTATATCAAACTACGATTTAAAATATAAAAACACGTATAAAATAAGAAGCTAAAAAAAGCACAACTTTAGATAAAAAATAACTTATTATGCACAATCATGAAAAATAATTTAATCTACTATGAGTTAAATGTATCCTTATTAAGGTTATAAACATTTAAAACAAGATTCGATAATTATGAAATTTTCCTTAGAAATCACACATTCACATTACACAATAATACCCAGAATATGCTAAAAAAACATTATTTTTTCCGTTTATTTACTTTGATCAATAGATTTATCTTTGATCAAAAAGAATTTGAATATATTTGCCTTCAAAAACATTTTGATTTTTCTTTGCATTCATTCTTCTGTCACAGATATCATATGTTGAAAAATTATTAAAAACCTAATAATAATTTTAATTGAATTGTGTTTAAGGTTATTTTAAAATTTTATTTATAATATAAAATCTGCTATATTTGTCCATATTTCCTAAAATATAACTTTTTTTGGCTCTACGATTCTTACAACTCATAAGCCATCCAAGGAAGTTTATATTTATTGAAATATATGAAAATGATAATTACAATAGTCACATCTCTTTGAATACAATAGTGATAATTTGATATATTATTTGCCATTGTTTGATGTATTGTTTTGTCTTTTGAAAATGAATGCCTGCTTTTTAATTCCTACTAGCATTCTGCCTTCAACTCGTAGTGTAGCAATAATAATTTCAGAAAATTTTCCATTTGAGTCGATAGTATACATTTCACTTCTGCTCAATACACCTTTTATTTTTATGCATTACTTACTACATGCAAATATCATTTAAAATGTCTATCGTGTTTTTCCAGGAATGATACCAATTCAATACACAACACAAATATAGTATAAGTGACTCCTTTTTTTACCCGGTTAAATATTAACTGCTGATTAATTTCAATAAAATAAATATGTTCTAATATTCACTTAATATGTGAAATATTTATTTACAATGTCGAGATTGTTGAAAACAAAAAATCATCAATAAACTTGTTAATCACAAATAAACTAGTGTAAAAAAGATATTTCAATTCTACCTATAAATTATTTTTCCTCATCTTGATAAAAAGTATGATGTATAAAATAAATTTCATTACTATGAGATACTAGATTTAAAAGTGAGTTTTAAGTTTTTAATTGTAATAAATACTATATAAATTTCATTGTGTGCGTTTTTAAAACCAGATCTCAAGAATAAACTCAAATTTATTATGCAATTTATCATTGTTTTGTTAAAATTGGACTGAATTTAAATCTGTAATTATTAGAATACTATGAAAAAAGTATATTTTAACTGAAATGTTCAATTTTTTATCGCTTTATGAAAACTAATTAATGTTACAAATATTCAATTAAAATGCAAGTTTAATTGTTATTGAAGTAATTTCAATTATACAAAATTAAAAAGCTTTTTCTATTGTTCATTGCTATCAAAATACAAAAGTAATATAATTACATAAAAATATAATTACATCTTTCTTGTGACTGGTGCATTATAAAGCTTTTGTAATATAAGAAAAGATAGATGAGAGTTTCTTTGAACCACATTGCTGTGTTTAATAAAAAACAGGAAGTAGATAATTTTCAAAAATGAGGAAAAATTGCAAAAGAAGCAGATTTAAAATGAAATTCCAGTTGAATTTTGTTACGAAATTCTTATTTTTATATATAACATCAATAATTTTAAATGATTTCTGAGCTGCATTTCATTACATAGACTTTTTTACTCTTTACGAAATTAATTTTAATAGTTTAAGTTCAAAATGATGTTTCAACTTCTTTATTTAAAAATGTACAGACACAATAATTATGTAAATATATATAACTATTTTAGAAAAGTTAGTCTTTATAATATCTATTTTACACTAAGCTTATAAGTCAGAGAATACATTCATAAAAATATTAAGTTCTTAACTTTTCAAGTTAAGGAATAAATTTGGCTGTAAAATTTTGATTAATAAATTTTCTACTTTAGTAATACTTTTAAGTTGCTTGAAAATTCAAATTAATAAAAATGATTTTAGAAATAAAAAATTGCAAGAGAATGTATTCATCAATATAGTATACGTTTAATTATCTTCATTTCATATAAAGCAAAGCATGAAAATAATAAGAATCGTTTGCAGTATAAATAATTCTGTTTAAATAACTCGTTTCTCCGAACATAATTTTCTAAATAAAATAATTAAAGTTTTTTTATGAACATTTTCCAAAATAACCTCCTTTTTGAAGTGTTTCAATAGTCAAAAAACTGGTTTGGATATTTTAATATGCTAATATTCTAGAAAAAAATTTCTTACCAAATTAAAACGTAACGATCAACTATATATTTATTTGAAACTTTTCGACTTAATGGAATTGTTATATTTAATTTTGTGTAAATTTTTCCACAACAAATTTTTTTTAAAAAAAGCATTTAATGAATTTCTAAACATGAATTATAAGTTATATTATATTTACACAAAATGAAATACAAAAACCATTTAAAGAAGTGTGTTAAAAAATTGGCACAAATGCCTTAAAATTTAAACGTTTTAATAAAATTCTCCGAATTTCAAAAATAGAGAACACAACAGGTGAACAAAATTTTCAATGAATTTGAATAAAAATTTTACATAAGATGCACTTAAGACAGAAAGCAGTTTACCAGTCTATTATAACAAAAAATTTACTGTTAGTGAAGTTCTACAAAAATGAGAGCTCTGTTAAAAATACTTTACAATTCAATTATCGCGATTTATTAATTTGTTCTTTTCACTCATAGTGATATTTATAAATTGTTCCACAGGAATATTAATACATACTCTAGAAATGCCCTTTGATTTGTTTTAATTGTAGTTAGAATTAGTTATCATGAATTTATAGCAAATAGTGGCTTTCCCAGAATTCTTTCATGAATTTAATTAATCATGAAATAATGAAGTGATTAATCTCTTTGAAAATTAATACCTTTGACTTACTTTTTAATGTACAAGTCTCTTTTTGATAAAGTTCTTAATTTATGAATATTAATCCAACTATATATAATTTTATGTACATGATTTATTATATCTTAAAATTAATAAAATCTTATGCATATCAAAATAATGTGGATGTTAGTAAGAAGACACTTGCTCCGGATACAAAAGTTCAAATGACTATAATTCTGAGTTATTATTAGTAGAAAATTTCCATATTTTTTTTAAAAAATATAACGTAATAAATTTCATAGTATACGCAATATTTTAAATTACATTTATGAATTAAATTTTGTATTACTATATTTATAAGTGTAAATTTACCTTAATAATTTATATAAAAAATTGATTTTTAAGAGTTCCATATTTATCTTAACTCAGTTTAAATTTTGTTGAAAAAATATATGCTATCCCATTTTAGAAAGCTTTTTTACAAAAATACTAAATATGTGTGTTTGGATTATCACATTATCCCTTGAAAATACCTAGAGTAAGAGTTTTGTAAATGAAAGCTATTTTCAATCAAATTCAGATTAAAATTAAATTTAATTTTAATCTGAATTTAATCTGAACGGGACAAAGACATAATCTGAATGGGACAAAGATCTAAACATAAGACAACATTTTACATTTATGTGATACAAATGTAAAATGTCTCATGTTTTATTTTTGCTAAAAAATATCGCTACAAAATGTAATTTTTCATAATCGAATTCTACAGAAAAATTAGAAAGCTTCCTTGGTATAATATGATAAATGCGAATGTTTTTCCAGGTGATGAAAATATTTCTGAACCCCTCAGGAGATAAATTAAATGAAACAAGACATTTTATTTTAAAAACAGAAAATTGGTGTACATAAAATGCAAGAAATAATGATTTTCTTCAATTTTAAAAATACCAAAAAATTGAAGTTGCTTAGTAATATTAGTAATAACGGACTTAAATTAGTGCTTTACATCAAACTTATACAAAATATTTTTATCTTAACAAATACCTAGCTAAAGGATATTTCAATAGCTAGCAAAAGCTCTACAAAGTTACGAATGTAGGTTATGTAATAGTAATACCGAATATTTTGTACTGGTTGCTTACGCTTGTCTATCTGTATTTCGCACTGTTTGCTTGCATAGTATCAGTAAAACAAGTCGCACTAAAAATAAGAAATACTTTTACAAAATTATTTTACTAAATTAAATAAAACGGTGTCAAATAACATGTGTTTTTTAGCCTTCTTAAATAGAAGTTGGGAAATATTTATTACGTTAAAATTTAAAAGATCCACGAGATTCTACAAATACGTTTAATATCTAAGTAAAAATATTTCGAAATCTCCCTAGCACTGTTACAAACTATGTACATATCTTTTTGAAAATAAGTGTTAGAAGATTATCAGGCAAAACTAATTAATTATATTAAATTCTAAAGATACGTAATAATAAAAATATATATATCATATAAAATTTCTCATACTCTCAAATTTTTCCTTGAAATTTCTGTAAATTGTTATAAATACCTTAATTCAACATAATATAAATCATCAACAATTTCATCAATAGAAGAACAAAACTAAAATATTTTGAGTTTAAGGCAGGTATCAGTTAGGAAGCATATCAATATAAAATAAAATTTTCCAAATCTGAACAGCTTCATGAAAAAGTTCTTGAAATAAGTGTGAGAAAAATAAGTATTAACATATCAAGAAAGCAGAAGTCTCTTCAAGAAAGAAGTACAAAGATAAGAAAGTGGGAATGATAACTTATATTGCCATTCAATGAACTTAGCTTGAAAGTTATCTCAAGCTGTTAATTATGTACTTTATGGAGACAAAAGTAGCAGACATTAGAGATAATTGGACCTATAATGTGTACATGCTATTAATATTCCTTGGTATCAAACATTTGATTCCATCCATTAACAGGACATTAACACAAAACTTATAGACCTAGATTGTCCACCAAGTCTCACGCAGATTATTGACACCTATCTGAGCAATAGAACAATCCAAATTCCTGGGGTTCTGGCTCCGCGTCCCAATGAATTTACAACGGTTGCTAAAAGGGATCGTGTTTGGGACCAATTTTATGGACCATCATAGCGAATAATTTTCTTAGCAAATACATAACCCGGAAGTCAAAATTACAACATTTGCTGACGACTTCTTCAGAAGCGTTAAAGGAAGAACTATGGAATGAATAGAAACTACAGGACAGGCAACCACAACAGCATTCTAAAATTGGTGTTCAAGCCACCACATAGAAATATCAGTCAGCAAATGCAACATTATAACGTTTGCTAAACCACATAAATTGCAACGTGAACCAAATATTAAAATTGGCTGTAGGTCTCTAAAAGCGGTAAAAACTATGAAATACTTTGGTGTGATGTTAAATCAAAATCTCAACTGGATCGCAAACATAAATACACTGATTTAAGAAGCAATAATAGCACATGGATATTGATTAAATTAGCACCACGTGCGTGTGGTATTAACTCTAATTTGCTAAAAAATTGGTATCAGACAGTAGCAAAAAGAATTTTCACATATGCCGCATCCGTATGGGGCCAAAACTTAGACAAGCAGGCAATACAAAATCTCCTCACCTCACAAAGGCCATTCTTACTCAGAATCACGAAGGCCTATAGAACCACCTCAACAGCAGCATTCAATATATTAGTGGGTGTGATACCGTTACATCTCCAGGTACTCAGGAAAGCGACAGTGGCTAATATTCTTAGATTCAACACAGACACACATTGTTCAAATGGCTGTAATAGCAAATCACCACCAAACCCAGGAAACAATAAACTCAATTCAACCAGCTGATAAAATTATGGAGAAATTCATATACTTATTGCCATACACACAAGTACTATCACCACAAATTATGATATACACGAATGGATTTAAAACAAATGAATGTGTCGGTACTGTATTCTGCGTCTAACAAAACACAGTATTAAAACAACATACCTGCCCATGAACCCGAGATAATCCATTTTCAAAGCAGAGATACATGCCATACATAAGGCACTACAATGGATTAAAGATGAGAACTCAATAATCACACACATACACACAAACAGTCTCTCAAGCCACTACGCTCTATCCAATCAAAACCAACGTAATACATATATTCAAAACAAACAAAAGTTATTATTAAATTTAATTTAAACATGCACAATAAAGTTTTGCTGGGTTCCATCACACACAGGCATAACAGGTTATGAAGACGCCTCAACAATGCCACCATGAAACAAAATTAAATTACCACAGTCGCAGTTAAAGAGACTAATACTTAGCAATATAATGGATCTGTGGTAATCTGAATGCGAGAATGCAGACACTAGTAGGTACACACATACTTTCTTCCCGAAAATGAACATAAAGCGACTGGTCAATTTTTTACTGGACATGGCCAGTTCCTCAACTTTTTCAACAGATTGGAGAAAGCCACAACAGCAGATTGTATCTGCGGAGTAGAAGGAAATTTACAACATTACGCGTTCGACTGCCCACTGACAGCGTCACTGCATTTAAATAAGCCGACAGCAGCAAATCTCCCTTCATGGAGTGAATTAGTCATAAGTAAGAAAACAGCATAAAATAAACTTATAGCGATTATAAAAAATAAAAAAAAAAAAAAAAAAAAAAAAAAAACTTGAGACTAACATTCCTTGTGCTCAACGACTCAACATACAGAACCAACATGATAGACATCACCTACTTGAGGATAACAGTGTCTAGACAACAGCTACATTAACATATTGGCAGCCCTCACCATCGTGAAGAACAGGCATGTCTCACCTTTTTGAGGAATCAATTCACCTTGAAGTGAAGAAGTTATCCAAAGGATCTGACAAGGATGCAAGAGCCAAGCGAACGAGGAACCCTGCAACCTATGTAGCGGTCTTCAGACTCGCCAACTTGGGACATCTATATAGCTAAACTGATAGTGACAATAACAAACATAACACAGACCTCAGGAGCCTGAGTATTCGTGATAGCTGTGGACCTGGATCTCATGAGCTTTATTACATTGTATGTACTGGAAACAGTATTCTTCAGACTCTCTAAAAAGCTAGCTTCTTCTGGAAGTTTGCTTTTACAAGGTGTTAGCCGGCATTAGTCATGGTTTCTCAGACGGCTTATGCATTATACTAGTGTCTAATTTACCATTGAGTGCAGTGTTCAACTCCAATTCACAAGAACTTTTGTTAAAGCGGCGAGGAATATAGCTGCTCGTTGGTTCCTATATGGCCCACGAGTACGTGATATTCATGTCAATGCGAACGTTGCATCTGCATTGCTGGGAACGACAAACCGTGCAACCACCATGCCCAAGTTACAGTGACAAGCTGGTGAAACGACTTCTTTGGTTCTCCAAGAAGACGGTAGATCCAGTAAAACCATTTTAAAGACAATCGTCAATGGGTGGACTGCAGAGTTGCCAGTCAGCTCGAAGTGGGTGCTAGAGGTTTTCTAGGTTTCCCTCTAGCTGTACGTGAATACGACACACCTTCCTTCACAGTCCCCCTAGAGGGCGCAATAACACAGCCCGTACATGTAATGATGACGATCTCTGTATTGGCTCTCTGTGATGACGGGCTTTGTGTTGTGACTATCTTAAAAATAAATGGGGAGCTAGGCATACACAAAGGACATTTCGAGTCTTACTCTCGCTTCACGAGTAGGCAGTCCACCTGCGGATTTCAAGTACAAATGTCGTTACTCTCTATGAACGATTATCTTGATCAATGTTCCATGATGTGGTTGCACAGTTTTTTAAGGCCGATCTCACAAGATATCAATCTCAGTGAATGTTCATATAATAATTTTAATATTCTGTATGCCGTTCAGTATGACTCTCAGCAACTCTTAAATTCCATATTCACATGACACCGTTTGGATTAGCAATAGTATGAAATGTCATATGACGAAACGATGAATCACATACAAGTTAGTCAACTATTCTAACACTTTCGAAGTTGCTGGAAATCATTTCTTTATTTTATTGGAGGTGTAACATGGTATTCTGAGAAAACTCCAACCTTAAAAAATGATTTATGAATGAAAAATCCACTGCAAAAAGTTTCCTTTACGCAGTGCTAAAGATGTTACTTGCCCTTCTTAAATGGCCAAATTATTTTACCACGTTTTTGTGTTTTTGTTGATTGAGTGTCAATAATCTTTTAAAACCAGAAAATTCTTATTCGCAGCAATTTCTACGAGAAACAGGAAACTCCAATAGATATCACAATTACGCAGCTCCAATTCACCTAATACAATAGGAAACCGCTTCCAAACGCAGGAGTTGCTAATACCTCAGACAGATAACAGATTTCATGAACTTGATTAGCATACAAGACAGATATTCTTCACTAATAATAATTTGGTACCAAACGGCTTACACTTCAATTTTTACTCCAAATCAAGTATCTGTACCTGATTTGGAGAGAAAATTTATGAGTTTTGCCAAGGTTTCTGACTGATTCTATGCTATTTCGCTTAATAATGATCTTAGATCTTCGAAGTTGGAATTTTTTCAAAAGTATCTGTTTATTGCTGTAGATAAATTAACTATATACAATAAATGAAATGAGCTTTACTCCGTGTAAGCCAAATGAGCATGGATTAATAATAAATGAATAGTAGTTATGAATTAATTTGCTGTGGATTGTATTAAAATATTTTTAAGTCGAAAATAGAATATAATAGCTAAAATTGTATAAAATGCTTATGATTGTCTGATTCAAACTTCCATGAAAATTAAATATAACCCTTTCTTCAGAGAGAAAAAGAAAGCATGTTGTTCTACTTTGCTTTCACGTCAATGATTACTGGATCAATTAATTTTACTGAAAATTGCAACTTAACTTAAAATCTTTTCATGATGGGCAATAATTGAGATGAGTGTTTCTGGAAGTACATGAATTGAAAGTTTGTATGTCTAATCAATATTTCATGAGCATAAATGTTCATTCGTTCAAAAAGATTTTAAGAATTTTGAATTATGACCCATAAGAATTCTCATTTATTTAAATATACATACTGAATAAATACTTGGTAAAATAAAATGTTTCTTGTACTCACTTTAAAAGTTTTAAATATTCCATTATCAACATTTGCTCATTTAAAAATGTTTAAAATGAAAATATTTAATTTTTATGAAATGAAATTATGAGAGACAATAAAAGGACATTTTTTTTAGTTTCTTATATGCATATTTACATTCTAGTTTTCATTTTACATTTAATTTTTGAATTAAAACCATTTAAGAATTAATTATTTAATGTTAGTATATTTTGCATTATCTTTTGCATTAAAAGTTTTAGCAAACAATAAAAACTATGATCTTATTAAGTTAAAAAAGAAAGTTCTTTCTTTTTTAGATACAAGAGCACCTTCTGGAAAATAAATTTTCAGTCCTTAGTTCGTTTATATAAATTCTATTTTGTGTGCTTTATTACAATTAATCCTATTATAGTAAGTTCCCGTTTTCATAAATGCACTCACAAAAAGCTTTTAATTATAATTAAAACTCTTATGAATGATCAAAAAATAAATATTTATTTATTTTCTAAAGCTGGTATTGTTAAGGACATTATAAATAATTGATTTAGATGTACGTTCATTATTTTCTCAAGAAAATTGCTTGCATTACCAATGGGAAACTTTAAAATAAATTTTGTTCTCATGAAATATTAGATAAATTTATTCTTATGTATAAAAAAATTACTTTTTTTGCATTAATGACAAATGTATTTTATTTATTGTTTATTATTTCGTTCTTAATTAATGACAAATTTAATAATCCTTGCCCCTGAATAGGATCCTTTACACATATTTAATAAATTTACTCGTAATAATATTAATTAAATTTGAAGTTTAGGTTTAATTTCTGTGTTTGATATTCAAAAGATTTACTTCATTTTAAATACAAAATGGAATTTAATAAGCAAGTTAAAATAATCACTTCAAATATAGGATGAATAAAATTTATATTATTTTATATGTTTTAAAAAGTTTTTGGAATTGTGAAATTAGTGACACTAATACTTTTACATTCTTCTTTGAAAAGACTTCAAAAAGATGTAAACATATATTTCATACAATGTTTCGGATTAGATTTGTTTATCTTCAAACCTATGAGAGAGAGAAGAAATATTTATAAAATATTTTATTTCATAAAATACGTATCTTCACACTTCCATTATTAAATTCAATAAATATAGCGACATAGTTGTTGAGAATTTATCAATATATAAATATAGTTTCAGTTCTTTCCAATTCAATAAGTCAAGTATTTCTTGCTTAAACGATTGCTTTTTATAAACTTCAGAATAAATTTCATTGTAAACAGAAATGTCTCCTTATTCTCAGTGAAAAGTGAAGCCAATTCAATATAATAAAAACACGATGAGATATGCTATTCACACAGGCGGATAAATGGAAATTTAAATTCATAAAGACACTTCCAAAAGCTATGGTTATTTTTTGAACAAGAAAAATATAGTATATGCGTTATGCATCAAACTTTCACAGTTTATCCACAAAGCTATTAAGCGCTTCAGTGAATTAAACTGCAAAAGAACGTATGTATGAAGAAATAGCAAATTGACATTTCTTGAATACTGATATTTCTCAATTTTAGGAAGTAAATGGTCACTTTCTGGAATTTATATTTTATAAGTACATATTTTGTAAAAAGTAACTAGCTTCATATGAATGGATTTTTTTTATTTACATAAAAACAAAACTTTATTATTGTAGAATAAAAAGTAGCATTTCAAGTTTATAGTATAAATATACGATTATTACATAAATTAAAGCTGTATCTGGCATTTTTAATAGACTGTTACTTTTTATTTTTCATCAAATACACACAGAATTTTTCATATTACCAGTGCCTTGATAGTGAAATATTTAATGAAGTGTAATTTTATCTATAATACTCATGGTTTTTATTTTCTAAAACTGATAAAAATTTATAATTAACTTTATAAGTTTTACATTAAATTCTTTTCACATTCATATTTAACACATACATTTCTTCACAGAAAATATTTTATGTCACAGGTTTACATTTTACGTTCACAAAGCTGCCTTTATAGTACACACACAATGTATTAAGAATATAGAAACTGCGTAATCTGAAATAATTCTTATTTTTTATTTACCATTAATTGAATGATATCTGTAGACTAAAGCAACACTCTATAACTCAAGAATTATTACAATATAACAGTGAAATGTGAAGAAGACTTCAAAAAAAATGCATAATTCAATATCATGAATCATTTATGTCTAATTTTTAACACTTCAAAAATCAATTGAAAATTCCTTTTGATAAATTTGAAAACTTTCACTATTCTTGTGTGGATCTAAGGTTTTCTAAACGTTATGGGTTAACTGAAGAAAAATTCATTCAATACTAGTAATTTGTTATTACTGTTAAGTTAATGATCCAACACAATTTGTTGCAAAATAATTGCTTTCCATTGCTTTCCTTACTGTATGCCAAATTATATATATATATATATATATATATATATATATATATATATAT
>JAPDSC010007783.1:2188870-2200688 GCA_026290005.1 Latrodectus geometricus | reverse complement strand
TATATATATATATATATATATATATATATATGTTTATTTATATATATATATATATATATATATATATTCTTCCATTTAAAATAATTTTCCCAATTACGTTAACTACTCATCAACAAACATTCATGAGTTGTTTAAATTTAGGAACATTTTCCAACTACAGTTTGTTGAAATTCTTTTTCAATTTACTTCTGTAAGGTTTTAATTAAGCCCCTAGATTTTATAAACAGTGTTTGTATCATATTTATCTAGAAATGCTTGTAGTTCATTAAAAAGCAGATAATTTTCTAAATCATTCTTAACTATACTTTTGAGTATGAATGACTGAGTTCCCAAAACCAAATCTATTTACAGAATTTTAAATAAATTGTGATACAATGTGCAGCTGCAGAACTTAATCAGGAAAGATGTACACAAACGTGTTTCTTGAAAGAATTCTTAATGACGTAATTTAGAATTCTACTGTGCAATCAAATAAGCAAGTTTTCTTTATTGTATACACTCACAGAATAATGTTTTCTAATTATGTTGATTTCTAAAATTTAAGTCAAATAACAAATTTGATAGTTGTTTATTATTATTCAAGACCAGGGTACAAAAATAAAGTTACAATTTCTTTTAAATCTGCAGTTTAACTCAGATGTTTTATTGAAAAATTAAATATATACAGGAGGAATTGGGGAAACCTTATATTGAATGTTAGAAATTAATGGAAATCTATATATTTCTATGCTTTTGTAGTTTTACATAAAATAAACTTTAATATAAAAAGGAAACGAATTAATTTCAAATATTTCAAATTTAATTGTACTGCTACTTATTTTATTTTTAATTTAATTCAATTTTACTTTAAATTTGCGAATTATTAACTTAAGCATATTACCATAACTGTTTCATAAAATATATTAGGAGATATTATTTTCATACTCTAATTTATAATTGATATCATAACTTTTTTATTGAAAGTTAATAAAAAATAATTCTTTTATTTGTTGGAAAATACATTAGTAAAATTATTTAATAAGCACTTTTCTGTACAATTAAGACTTTTTCATTGATACATGATTTGGTATTTTACATTCACTTTGTTTTGATGTATTATACATTAATGAATTTTTTGTACTGTCGTTTTTCTTAGAAATATTGAATTAATCAACACTTGACAGAAACTCTTAAATGGGTATCTAAAAATGTTTTATTAAATTCATATGAGTTACTCAAATGCAAATGCAGTAAGTGTAATACCAAAATAAGAGAAAACCAATAGTACATTCAAAACTTTTAGTTGATTAATTACATAAGATAAGTACATAAAATCCTTTTACTAAGAGTAGAAAATAATAATTGAAAATATTAATTGTGAAAATTGTAGCATGATAAAAATCTTTAAGGCTTGTACTTTTTAGCCGCTGAAAAAGATAATTTTTATTTTTTCACGATTGGATATTAAAGTAATAAACCCTATTCATTTAAAAGATTTCTTTTTAAACTGCTTTGTAGGAATTGTTCTTTCATCTTTATTTTCATATACTATATGAATTTTTCATAAATTTTCAGTATTTTGAGAGTATTTCATAAGAAACCTGTTCCTTCCTCCAACTTTTCAGCCAAATGCAGTGTTTTCAACATGTTCTTTATATTAAGATAAACAGGTATCAACGAGATTGTTTCCCATTTGAATTGAGACAAAATTGTTTACCACTTTCCCTGTGTCCTATTTCCCCATATATTTTTTTCTTTTAATGTACTAAAATTTAATTAATTTTATTACTTGGAATAGGGTTAGAATTTAGTTATTAAATGTTTGGTTTAATAACTAGAATTTTATTATTTACTGCTTTTGAGAACATTTTCACAAGCATTTCCATTATGTTATACTTGTGTTGGAATGTTCTTCACTTTAAATCAATGTTTTGGTAATTACGTTCAACGTGTAAGTGAAACTCCTAAACAATAGCAGTTCTTTTTAAATTAATTTTTCGAACAATTCTAAATACCAAATGCTTCAGTTATATTCAATATAAATTTGTTTTTTAGAATTACTAACAAATATCAAAAAAGAATAATTTAATTTTTACTTCAAAAATTAAAATAGAACATTTATTAATTTTAAAGAAAAAAAAATCTGAGTCTTTTTAAAATATATCATAAATTTTAAGAGACTTATAATTTTTAAGGCAACGATTCTTTTATTTGAAGTAAAAATATTTTAGATGACCTTTAATGCGCTCGAATATTCTAAACTGAATTACTTTTGCATAAGGTAAATGATATCAAATATTTTATTTAGTATTTGCTCTGTAATCAAATTACTGTTTCGGTTCAATGACAAGGAAAATTTAAACTAGTTATTTGAAAAATGGAGGCATTATTTTTTATAATGAAAAAAGAAATATTCACATTCTAACATTTATCATGTGCTTTTATTGAATTTATTTATTAATGATTCTTTTAAAGTAATTTTACTCAATAAATAAAAATATTTTTCTTTTTCAGATGAATAGCATGAGTATTCATAAAGGAGAGATACATAAGGAAATGTATTTGGTAAAAAATAGTTTGAATATAATATGAGATTTATGATAATTATATATACCATAAATTGTGGTTGAATCAAATGTATCATGAAAAAATTTAGTAAATTATCAAAGGAAAAAAATCGTTGATATTTCTTGAGAAAATGCTTTGATAAAATGAAATCTGTGTTTACCTTGATGTCATACGTGTGTAGTTTCCTTCAAATATTGAAAATTATTTTTTAATCAATACAGTTTTTAGGACTTTTACGATATATAACTTTTTATGAAATAGCAATAGAAATATTATTCTAAGGTTGATTTTTGAAATGAGTTTAACATCATTTATATCTTATAAATACCTTAAATAGTATGTTTAGGAATGTTATATTGACTTGTAGAAATTAAAATACATACATAAATATATTTTTTTTAAATTCAAAATTATTAATTATGTATTATTTTTTATAATATTAATCAATTCTGTGGAGAATACATGGGTGAAAAAAAAAGAATAAAAAATTTGACAAATATATCGGTTTAATGTATCAAATGCTGATAATGTATATTAAATGAGAATTCACAATCCTTTATTAAAATATTGTTTTACACTGAAACATTAGATAACAGAAAATAAGGTGTCTGAAAATAAATTTATTAAACTATTTTGAGCCTTTTAAAGGAACTAAAATACGAAAGACTTAACATGTATCTCCCCACAAAACATTAGAAAAGAATTTGAAATATATAATTCATATTTATTATATCATTCACTTAAACTTCTTTGAAGACGATGGTTTGAGAAGAGAATATATTTTTTGAAATTTATTCAGTAACTTAGTGATTGTGACAAGAAGCATACTTTAATGGATTATTTAAGCTATTCTTATCAATATCTAAATTTTACATTGAATATACTTAAACTCCGTTCAATTTTGAAAAACAGTATGTTTAGAAAATTTGCGAATATTTTGATTAACACAAGTAATATCAATATATACTTTTAGCTACTATTTTTCACATTAGTAATGCTAATAATAAATAAAAACCATTTGATACAATATAAGGGAATAAATCAATAAAATTCCTCATTTCTTAAAGTAAAAGTTCAGAATTTGGCCTCATAACTTTTAAAACTCTTCAATTTAATACTGATTTTAATAATTTCAAAAAGTAAGAAATTTTATATTTATACACTTGTATTCTCTCCAAGTATATCAAATATGAAAGCATAAAACCTACATAAAAATAGTTGATGTAAAAAAATTGGTCAATAATCTGCAAATTTGTTGATTTATTAATGGTAATGAGAGAGAGACAAATAAATATGTTAAATTTGCTGTAATAATTGAATTAAAAAATGTTGTATACATTTTAAAATTTATTAACTACAGAGTGGTTTCATTAGCTCTGGACAAAATAACCAAGAAATGATGTAGGTGTAATTCATATAAAGAATATTGTGATTCCTGAGAGAAAAACAAGAAACTCTCTGCAACAGAAGAAATTAACTATAGAAGTAACAAAAAGGAAACAAAATGGAAAACTAAATTGTAAAAAAAATCACATAAATATTGCATAAATATGAATGCAAAAATAATTAAGAGAAATAGATAGTATATAATATTTGAAGGTCAAAAATTATACTTTGTATCTTCTAATAAACATCCACATTTTTACACAGACAACTAAACTAATTCCTAAGCAAGCTGAAATTTTTTTTCTTCTTGTAAAAGAAGTATAACTTTAGAGAAAGTTATACTTTTTTTTTCCTTTTACACAGGGAATTAACTATTTCAGAATGAATAAAAAATGTACTTTCAGTGAGTTTTACCCGAGAAGAAAGTTGGGTTGAAAAATTATAATTTTCCTTCTACAATTACACACATTAGGAGAAAGAAGTTCTTAATATCATAAAATTAATTTTCCAAAAAAAATCCCTGAACAGCTTAGTTCTTAACTATTCTATACCTGAAACTTATTTTATTATTTTTTTCATTTTTAAATCTTTAGTATTCTTATAAGAATTACTAGTTTTATATCCAAAATATTAAAACAATACTGTGATAGTTATCAAAATTTTCTTTTGAAAGCGACTCTATTATGCTTTTTGAGAACACATTTTAAGTATGTAAACAATAATAAAAAAAATGAGATATGTTATATCACTGAATTGTTTCTCTAATTAGCAATTGTCTTGATTTGAGAATTGAGTTTATTTTCATAACCATGATTCTTCAAATTCGCAACCACTTTAGTTATGTTTTTAACAAAATAATACGCATGAAATTCTCTTAATTGATATGCTACTCAGTTCTAGGTCATTACGTTAGGATGTTATTAAACAAAACTTTTTAATAAAATTTCAGAAAAGCACTAAATTTTTGTAAAATAAAGTATTGCTTGGAAATTGTACAGTTATAGTTTAAGATGTATGTTTTGGAGCTCATAAATAAACAAAATATCGAACACCATCTTTAGATTATAAGTATAAACTTATTTCTTCCCCCCCCATATTTATTTTTAACAAAATATAGTTTTATCTTAAAATCTATTGTTTTAATAAAATAAAATAAATATGTATATACTTATAATTTCTCATTTAGATTTTGTTCTACAGAATTTATTTCGAACATTTTAATAATATTACAATACAAACAACATATCAGCTTTCATTTTAATAGCATTTTACAGGTGGTTATCAAAATAACGTGTGGTTCATTTAAAAGTGACATTTTTAAATGAATTTTGTAAGGATCAAAATTTAATAATAGCAATTAATATATTCTGCTATACATAAAGTAAACTGATCATTATTATATTTTATTCCTTATGAAGTTCATTTAAAGGTGTCCCCATGCTACAGAAATGTATACATTATGGTAATATGTGAGAGTTTTTTTGAAGTTCTACATATCTTGCATTTATTTCAAAAGTGTAAAATCTCTACCTTTTCATGTTTTTAAAGAGGCCAAGTTATAGAAACGCGTCTAGCTAGAGATATTGTGACTGAAACAACCTAGATTAGGTATATCTAGGGGTATGGTGTCTAAAGTTATGATAGCTTACAAGCAGATTTACAAAGCAAAATAGTGAACTTAGCAAAACAATCAGCTCAATGTAGCAAAACAGTCGCTCATAGGGGGAAAAAAACACACGAGCATAAAAGATGATTTTTATATCAAAAATGTAAACAATGCATCTCTCAATTGGCATTTGTATTCTCTAGAGTCAATGATTACAATTAGAACACACCTTTATAAATCAAACACGTTAACAAGAGCAGGAATTTCTCAGTCAATTGTTAAAGATGTTATTGCCAAAGGTCGTCTGGCAGGGAGTCACACTAATGAAGTCTGGTCGATTGATAACTGGAAGGAAGTAATATGGTCTGACGAATCAATCGTGTTTCAAACTTTTCCTTATAAGTCCGGGGTACTTTTGGAAGACGTGAGCACAAGAATATGTTGATTGTCTTTTTGTTCGACCATTTCCTTGTACTTGATTATCTCCATGTTCTTCCAAGACAGCCTTCTAAAAAGCTTCAATCAAAAAGGTGGATTTGTCTTGATATAGGTAATCATATCGTGGTTTTATGATGGATCAATCTTAACTTTGAAATGAAGGTTTACTAGGGAGAATTATAGTAATTATTTTGCTATTTAAATTCATCCTAAAAGGTAACCGTTGTTTCTTGCAGAATATGTAATTTTCCCAGATGACAAAGCACCTATCCCTCAAGCTGGACTTGCCCAATCATAGTTAGATGAACACGAAAATAAAGTAAAATATCTGCCTGGGCCTGCACAATTACAAATATAATTTTACCATATTACATAATTTTAACATATTAATATAATTATGGTATATTATGGAACTTTCAATAGGAACCGATATCCTTTACCATTATATCTCCCAGAACTTTCAGTCTTTAATTTTTCCAGAACATCAATTTCAAAACTTTTGCTTCATCTCTCTAATTTCTATATATATCAGTACCTGAATAAATCAACTTCTAGGAAAATTCTAGCTATATTACGTGTCAAAGCTTTTCCTACACCCTACTGATAAGAGATTATTTATAAATCTAAAGTACTTATTTTGATAATCATATAACATAACTATATATATATTCTTAATATTGCATGTTTAATGTTTTTTTATTTCACAATTATTTTTATGCTTTATTAGTTAATACTTTCTTCAAAACTGCTTAAATACTTTTACGTGCTATGGAAATATTCATTGTACAACTTTATGAAAATTTACTGATAAAAGAATTTGCAGTTTTATGTATCGCAATGGTGTTTCAGTAATGTTTTTTTCAATAAATTCAAACAATTTATAAATGTGTTACACTTATGCAGGAACCACAAGAGTTTTTTTTTTGTTTAATATCTGTGTACAAATCCATTGGGGGATGATTTTATAATATCGTGAGTGGTCTTATTTAAATTTAGCTCTTTGTACCATTTTTTTGTCAGAGTATAAGTAAAAACGCTAATTAATCTGAAATTACTGTGCAAAATATTTATTTTAGTAAGATAGAGGATTTGAAATTTATCAGTTTGCCATATAAACAAGACATTAAAGCAGTTCTTACACTTATTTAATAGTAAGCTCAAAAATACATTTTTAAATATTTTTTGTTGATGAATGTACATTCTCTCTAGTTAATATTTGAGACAGTTTAGTTATTCTCTTTTCCAATTTAAACATAATGTTATGAATTCTCATCTGTTGAATTTCAGAAATATTAAATATCCTTATATTTTAATGCGACTGATAGGTATAAACTAGGATTCTTTTATATATTATATAATTTTAATTAAAACTAATATCAATTCAAAAGTTTGTAATTTTTACGCATGAAAATTAGGTGTACGCATGGAGCATAGAACTCAGCATAAAACTTTTCCTTATTAATGACTCAAAATTGACATAATCATGCAAATAATTAATACTTTATCCCAATTATTTATTTGTTTCGTATTTTATACGTTTTATATTTCATGTCACATTTGGAATTAATTAAACTAAAACAGCTTTTGACCATTTTCCATATTTTATAGCTAATTGCTAAGTAAATGTAAATATGTATTCTATGGTAACTGAAATTCCACAATAATAATCTGAAAATAATTTTTAATAATTAACCATATTTTTATAATATAATTCTTTAATAGGTAACATAGTTTTAATAAAATATTCAGTTACAAATAACAAATTGATTTTTACAAATTATATGATTTTTTAGCAATATAGAAATTTTTAGAAATAACTATTATTAATATATATGCAACTAATTTGAAATGTAAATCACTTCGCCAAGAGTGTGATAAAATATAGTTATAATTAAGTGCTATTATTACTTTTTATTTAATTTTAAGAAATAATGAACAAATAATTTTTTAAATCTTGAAGCATAAAAAATACTTCTTCAGTATAAAATTTAAGTTATTTTACATCCATACTAGTTATTTTCGTACTCGTAGAAGTAAATTTAAAGACTTTTAGTATTGAACAACAGTAGAGTCTAATGTGAAATATTTTTAAATCACACGAAAATTTCATTTTAAGGTGTTTTTTTTTTTTAAATATTACACCATTTTTCCTCGAATAAATTCATTTATACTACTAATATTAATGAGATTTTCAGAAAAAGGTAGAAATTTAAAAACATTTTTTTAATTATGGATTCTGCTTGAATCAAATCTGAAAACACACCGTTTACTAATATTACACTGTAAATGTATTTCTTAAAGATGATTATTTTAATGATAGACCATGAATTTTCAACAATTTTTAGAAAGTAACTGATTAAACACAATTGAAATTACTTTTTTAAATAAATATTTAAATAGGTTTCATTTATTTTGTGAAACGCTTTGTATAAGTGTTTTTGTGTCATAATCTTATTTGAATATTTTCCATAAATACAATCTAATAATATATTATGAATCAATTTTTATATTATTTCCAACTTTAAAGATTCAACTAATTACATGTACACAATATATAAATCTTGCAATGTTACACGATTAAAAACTATTTTAGATTTAACTTCGTTAAAATGAAGAACACATTTCAAAGAAACACTTAAATATATGTAAATTACATTTGAAAAAGAATGTTTATTATTTTTAGAATATTTTTCCTTTCCTACAATTAAGTGTATTGAAAAACTATTCGTAGAATAATTTAGAAATGAGTTTCAGTTCGATTTTACAAAGAATTCTTTTAAGTATTGAAAAAATAATATTAACATTGTTTTATGATATGATTATACGACACATTTGTTTATCTTAAAACCGTACATAAGAAAAATTGCTACTTTTATCTGGATAATTGAAGTAAAATAAATTTGTTTTTCAATTACAAATAAAGGTTAAAATAACACTCTATCCATTATTCAGAGCTTTTTTAAACAACATCGTTTCAAAAATCTCTATTTTACGCTGAGTATTATAGTTTTTTTTTTTAGTTGCATAGGAAATATTTTTTTTTTTCAATATTTTTCAGTTTTATAGAATTACATATCTATTCAGTTTTATTTTAAAGTAATAAACAGAAAAAAAAACGTTCTTGAATGTTACAAAAATTAATCTGATTTATACTTTAACAGATTTATTAATTAATGAGAAAGACTAAAAAAGAATATTTAATGGCAAAATGGTAAATTAGATTTAAGTGTGAAAACTCTTAATTGATTTAGAGTAATAAGTATATATATTAGTTTGGGGAAAAAGAAATCCATTATTTTCAAGTGAATTTTTGTAACTTCTTTCGGATTCGCTTTGTAAAACAGGTTCAAAACAGTTTTCATATAGATTTTTAGGTCTTAAGTGAAGCTAAGACTGCTGACATGTGGCTAACTTCGATAATTTTTGATATTTTATAGCTATTGTCGACGATACTGTACCCATACCAGGCTCATCTTTAACATCAAAAATACCCGAACGGATCGACGCAACTAAAGTTGTACGTAACAGGTTGTTACAGTCTTATATGGGACGATAAATGCCTTTCACAATTTTATCACCTGGCTAGCATTCTCGCTATAATAAAAGAAAAACTAAATTGTATAGAATTTTCTGTTTGTTGTCTTCCATTTTTAAAACCTTTTACTCATAACTGAATTCATCAAACAAAAAACCGCAAGAGAATATTTTAGTGTCAAGTGTCACCATCCTTGTTTTCTCATAAGGAAGCCTGATTCTTTTTTATTATTTTATTTTTTTTTTAATTTCCTCAGCTTTGTATTCATATCTCAAAAATGAATAACAGTAATTCTATGAACTATAAACAAACTCTTTTTTAAGACCAATGTTTAGTAATTTAGAGGAAATTCACTTCGTGTATGTAACTAAACTTAAATTGCTGAAAAATATAAATATACATGCGTTTTTATAATTTATTCAACTTAGTTTCCTATAACTGTGTTTAATGAAAATTCCTTTTGAAGTAAAGAAATAAACTTTTCACACAATATATTACAATGATATATTAAATTGCAAAATTCAATTAAGCATTTTGTAAAAAATTCCCTTTAATTTTTTTTTCTTGTGTTGTATTAGTCATTCATCCAGTGATTTTAAGACGGAAAAACAATTTTTAAATGTTTTGTATTTGTCTTCATGATAATTTGATATCTTTATATAAATGAATAAAAAAGTCTCAAAAACTAATCCTTATATTTTAATCACAAAAATTTGCTTTCTCAGAAAATAAGATTAGAATAAATTGCTTAACAACATTTTTTGTTCAATAAAAATAATCCATCAAATATGTTGTGGCAATGTACGCATTTTTTCTGATCTTAAGACGCAATACTAAGCGAATCTCATCTCAGATAAGCTTGACAGTTGAGAAAAACAAATATTATATATATAAACAAATATTACAAATATTATATATAAAATAATATTACAAGTAGTAAATTTAACATTTTAGAGGTTAAAAGCTTATCTGAGATTTTATATACAATACAATCATGTGGTCTTAATTAGTTTTCCTCATTTTATCTAACCAAAAACTATTGTACAAAATTTTTATTTGAATACTGATGAGAATATGAAAATTAAACACTAAATTTTGGAAATTCTCTTCTTCTTAATTTTAAATACAATTGAGCCTTATTAATCAGGATCCAGGTTTTTAAATGAATAAAAGTACGGATTAAGCAAAATTACACATATATTGAGACAAGATATATCAAAAAACTATTATACTCAGTGAAAATTTTATTTTGAATTCAAGAAAATTATGCATTGCATGTATATACAATACTTTACTTATAATAAGCATTAGATGAAAAACTATTTTAAACTAGATGGACCAGGAACATCTTCCCTTCCAACACTAGCCAAGTTCACAAATTGGAAGAAAGTACTGATACTTTGTACTTTTAATTTAGTGGTCATTTTTTAAAACAATTAATCGAGATTTATTAAACATTTGTAATATCCGGATATGGCTTCATTGTTGTTACCTTCAAGTATTTCATCAGAAAATGTTAGTTTTATTTAATGTCATCAAGCTTTGCTTTTGGATTGTTATTCAAAATTCATTCTAATCGCCTACATCTTCTTCAGATGCTGTGATCATGCCTCCAACAATCTCCTCCTCTGTTAAATCATGATTGCCTCGATTGTTTTCATCTCTAATTTAATTACAGCTCTGTGTTCCAGCGTCATGTCACTTTCTATTTCTTCGTGTATGGTGATGGGAAAATATTCAGTTTTAAAACCGGGTGTGTCGGGTTCATTCTCCATATTCAGTTAGCTCACGACTTGACTCATTTAAGGTCAACAACACTCCAGCTTCAACAAAAATACACTGTGCAAACTTAACTTTTATTTTAGCTGTATGTACATACATATGTATATACAAATGGCTGTCCGGATTAGGTGAATTTTGGTTTAATAGGGTCCAGATTAATAAGGATTTACTTTAATATAATCAAAATTCTAAAATTAAATAGATTTGCTTTTGCTATAAAATTAGAATGCTTATAAACATTTTTAACTTTCAAAATATTGTTAACTTGGCCATGAATACGATTTCTATGGTTGAAATACTAAATATTCTATTTACGATGTCAACCCATTTTATGGCCTATGAATATTGAAAAAGTTTATGAAGCAATAATCCATAATTTCTTCTAATGTTAAAACTTTTCATTTGAATGCACATTCATAAAATACATATTTGCACACAGCAAATATGTATTTTAGATGTGAATTTTCTTACACACACACACACACACACACACACACACACACACACACACACACACACACACA
>JAPDSC010007783.1:2120533-2169462 GCA_026290005.1 Latrodectus geometricus | reverse complement strand
TATATATATATATATATATATATATATATATTTACCAAAAATAAAGAACCTCTAACCAGGATACAAAGTGATATTTACAAAATTTATTTTAAAATTTGAGTCATTTAAATAATTACACAGGTAAATTGGAAAAATTGAAAAATCTCTCAATAAATAAATTTAAATGAAATGACAACATTTCAAGCTTTATCAGGGCATGTTGACCATATTGTAACATCGGTATCCTTTTGATCTATATAATTATTTAAGTAATCTGTATGTTTATTCACAAATTTTAATATTAATTTTGTAAATTTCCCTTATACATGGCTTATATGTTATTCAATTACATATTATTATCATGCTGGTTATATGTTCAATTGTTTTTCTATATTTAAATAATCTTATCTAAGTGCTTTAGTATTGTACAGTACATTGTACAGTATAGCAAAATACTAAGTTCTTTAATAATCTATAGTTGCTAAAATGTTAAACAATTAATTAAATTCAAAAATTGTCAAACATTATTAAGTTAACTGATGTTATTCTATTTTTAGAGATTTTTACTTTATTTGCATACTGTTATTAATATAGATTGAAAATATTTTTTTTTAAATTGGAAGAACGAAAGAATTCGTTGATCAGCCGTATGTCTTTTGTAATTATGCGCAACTGATATGTAAGTAACCTCACGAGATAATTTTCTTAAAGTGTGCTTCTTATCTTCAAAATTTTGTGATAATCAACCAGCTTATATACATAGAAAATAAATGTGTGTTAAATTTCAGCTTTTCTTTTAAAATCTAGAAATAATCATTTTTATTCTTCCTTTCTGAAAACTATTGTTAAATATTTCTTAGAAAAATTGTGCTGCTTTCATTCCTACTTAGGAAATTGTTTCGGGAAATTTTGTACCTATAACTTAGGGAAAATAATTTTTACCAGATTTATTATAGAAAATTAGTTCTACTTATCATTAGCATTCAATAGCCAAATAAAAAAATCAATTAATTAATTTTAATAATTGTGTTTGAATTTTTTTAATAATGCAAGCATCTAGATTTCATGAATAATTAGAAATTACATAAGTAATTCAATTTTTTATTTATAATCAGTTTTTACGATAAAAACAAAAATACATTGCAAAAAATGATATTGAACAGGAAAAAAATAACTAATTGCAGACCACTATATTTACTGAATATAAAGGCGATAAGCCTCAAACATGACTGACACTTCAATATGAAATTGTTTACTGTTTCACCATATGCATGTGTAACGATGTGAAAATTTACATCTTCAAAGATATGAAATAAAAAATGTACCCTAATACTTTTGTTTGAAAGTCACATTCGAACGATCGTTGTTAAGTTCAATTATATATTGATGAAAAACTCAGCAAAAATTTTCACAAATGACTTCTGCATTAGATTACTTGATATCAGAATTATGTTTATCGGCCTTTCAGGCTTGTGTTATTGGAAAAGTGTCATTATTATGAAGTGAATAACAAAATAAACACACTGATGAGCAAATTGAACAGGACTCCAGATACTAAGCTTAAAATCCTGATTTTAATGTGACTAGATTATGCATTCAATTTATTTTACCATTAAGAGACTATATTTATACATTAAACGAATTTTCCACGTGGAATTTTCGTCACAAAAACTGCCCGACTTTACCGTTATCTCACATGTTGTCGTTTGTATTTTGCCTCAATTAATGACATTTTAATATAGGTTTGTGATTAACTTGCAAATTATATTTCACCAGTTCCTAATATTGATATTCTACTGTATTGAAATGAAAATGCATGAAATGATGTAAATATATTTATTTTTCAAGATCAGTTAAATTGAACATAGTTTTTTTTCTGTTTCTTTGAGAATTGAGATATATTTTAAAATAATTAAAATATATTTAAAATAACAGTACAAAGTGAAAATGGATGAAGTTAAAATAAATAATGAAAAATAATGGCTGAAATATTACAAAACATAAAAGTCTTTATTTTTCAATAGAAAATATTTAAAAATTTTCAGGTTTTCAGGTGAGGTTTTCTTTCCCAAATTGTGAAGTATCAATATCAGTCAAATCCATTTACTAAGCAACTAAGCAACTTAGGTTAAATTATTGAAAGACATATGCTTTGAAAAATTGTTGAAAATACTTTTGTCTTTTTCAAAATTTACCCAACTAGATATGTTTATGAATACAGATGTATCTTTGTTACATTTTCAAAATGTATTTCTTTAATTTTTAGCTGCTTTTAAATGTATATTTTCAATATTTTTGTTCCTTCAAATTCAGATTGGTTTTATATTTTGCTATAAATGATTTAAAAAATATTTTTCTGATATATACAGTATATTTATGGTTATTTCTAGAACTAAAATTCAATCAAATACCAACATAAAATCCATTTCATAAGAAAATTGATAAGACTGATCAAATTTAATTGAAATCTGCATGGAATTTACGAAATTATTGATACAGATAAAACTTTATGAAACTAACACCCAGAGAGTAATTCAAGAAATAAATTCGTGAATTAATACCATATATAAAATGATATTTTATCACTTTTGATTATACCGTACAATTCATTCAAAGGTAGAATTAAAACATTTTATTCATAAAAAGGAAAACCGTGACATATGAAATTATTTTGTAATAAATTTTTTTATTATAGACTATATGAACTTTATTGTAGACTATATGAAAGATTTTTATTTAGTTATTTAACATAACGTATTAATGTTAATCAATTATTAGTGAAGTCAAAATTAAAATAATTAATTTGAAAGAAAATATTAGATACCGGATTTTGCATTTTAATGCCTGAGTCTTGAATAACAATGAAGACAGTGCAATTTTTTCATTAGTTGCAATTTAACATTGAATTTACTTTTCAATTTTTGTCTTTTGCTTGTCCTCCTGTCATCACTTGTCATGATATATCAAATGTGATTGTAAATCAAAATCTCATTAGCTACTTTAAAATTATTCTAAATATTATAATTAAGTAAACTCATAAATAAATTAAGTTTGGAATAAATTAAAATTTAGATTTAGTTAAAAATATTATATTCAAAATAAAATGTAACCAGGAAAAATAAATTGACTAGGAAAAGATTTAGTTTAAAAAATTAAGGCCAAAAGTAGTTCATACGAAATGCATCTCAAGGTCAAAGAATTTCCAAGACACCAAATTAATTAATTTTAAGTTTATCAATGATATACTGAACAAATATAATTGATTTATATGTCATAAATCTAAAAGTAATAAAAAATTTGAAAGTTAAAAATCCCTTTTTATCTTAATTATTCAAATTATCCATAAATATCTTATCAATATAATGCAAAAGGCTGATATAGATAAAATCATTACAATGAAATCGTAGAAGATGTTCAGAAGTAACTTAAAAAATTACAGGAATTTTTAACGCACATAATTTACATAAGTTTTTGCATACATTTTCTGAAAATAGAAAGTGAAATTGAAATTCTATATTACAGACCCATCACAGAATTTTTTTTTAGAAAAATCAATGATTTATTTTTTTAATTGTAGAAAAAAAAGTTGCAATGGCTTATTGCTTACAAAACACTGCATTTTTAATGGATGCATGTATTACAAATAAAACAAGGTGTGTTTAGTAAATTATTAATTAATTTGAATATACATTGATGATCACCCAAAATTTTTCACCTGGAAAGCACATCAAAATTCTTAGCATGTAACATGATTACAATGATCAAATAATTGAAATTAAATTTTTTTATGAAGTGTGGATCAACATAGAATTAAGAAGCTTTCAATGAGAGAGAATCCTTAGATTTTAGCAGTATATGCGGTACCCACTATCCACATTTAGTGAAACAGCAAGTGATGTATTCTGGGTCTCATCTTCGACAAGTTATTGGTTATAAGATTTCAGTGGTGATACATAGGAAGAATAAGCATGCCAAGCTAGGAGTTCAATCTGGTGGATAAAGAAAAACATTTGAACATTGATTCCCACGTGTAGTAGCGTATCATCGGGTTGGAATATAGTTGGTAGCAAATGATAGATGTTTGAAAAGCAATAGCCTCCAACACGTCAAGGATATAGCACCAGCTGTTTGGTATATCGCCAATGCCTACTAGAGAAATTCGAAAATGAAATCCAGTACCAATTAAAAGCATTAAACTAAGTGCAAGACTGGTGTAGCTGGATATAACACAGAAGATATGTATCCTGCTATAATGGTTTCTTTAGACTCGAATTTTGAAGTTGCCGGTAGACGTGAAATCCATTAGAAAAAAAAGAATGTCATTCAGTCATTCCATTAGAGTGTTCATCTCTGACGTTCATTACACCTCTGGTGGAACAAAAGCTTTTGCATTTGGGCAAGGGTAAATGATGCAATGGATACCTCGTCGATATTTTACAGATTTGAAAACGAAGTCGAATGATATAGCTGATCCCGAATGACTCATAACAAACTGAATCTTCTGGGCTGTGGTTTTTTATGTGGCAGAACAATCCATTATTACTATGAACACAATAATCTTGTCATCAGGTACAATGGTCTGACCAATCATGAGTTTTTATTTCCTTAGGCCCACCTCCTGTTTCCAGCACTTCCACATCACAGATGCTTGGTTTCGTCTAACATAATCATCGATTTTTTTGAAGGAAAATCCGTTATTTTTATTATTTTTCCGTTGAAGAGCTCAGAAACGTGTTCATACATCCTATGAAACATGGCTAAGCAGTTTACGCAAACATAAACAAGAAAAAAAAATTGACATACTTGAAATCAGCAAACTTTCTTCTTTTGTATAGCTCTTGCAGGAGACAATATGATTACTCATATGGACACATGCACAGCGAGGCTAATTATTTGCCTATTTCATCACTGCAAATAAAGGTTAAAATTTTCGCAAGAATTGTAATTACTTTTTTCAAGAGGTAGCATTTTATTTAAGAAGTACATATAATATATAATTGAGTGAGGGTTTGCTTAAGGATTTTTCATTCCTTCTCCTCTTACGAACTTAGACCTCGTATCAGGGATTTTAAAAAGTTTACTTTTTCTACAGAACACTCATTATTGCAACGACGAATTTGAAATATACCATAGCTCTTTTCTGTGATATTTGAAATAGTTTCTTTTTCTAAATAAATTTTTATCTTCAACATTTCCTTTATTTTCCATGTAATGGTATGCTTTATAGGTCATTGACTTTGAACGTATGATCAGAAATTACTACGAACTCCTACAAATAAAGAACACATCGTCGCACAACAGCGTCTGGAAAATAATACGCCAAAGAGGGAACTAATTTACTTGGATAACAGATTATAGAGTAAAAGAACAAAATTTTCAGAGAAAAGGAGAGAGAAGAACAGTTAGCTGTTTTTTATCTGCCCATGTAAAAGTTGAAGTTTTAGTTAAGCGATTAAAGAAAAGTCAATCGTTTATTGAGATTTTTTTAAGGAAGTAGAGAGACAAAATTGGAAAAGGATTACCAGAAAGTACTTTTAGTGAATAATGAACTCAATAAATACGAGAAATGTTTTAAAATACAGATAAAATTGTAGAACCATTAATATTTGATAATAAATTAACTAACTCCGAATTTAAAAACACTTGATTTTCGTAAGAAAATAATGAAATGAGATACAAATGAAAAATATTTACAAGCATATTTTTCAAATTAAATAATTTTAAAATTTAACTCAATTTTTTTCTAATTCTACTAGCTCAGACTCCAGAATAAGGCTTACTAAAACTTGAAAGATATCTAAGCTTACGTTTAAAATTTTTAGACAGAAATCTACAATAAAATGATGAATAATTCAATTTTATTTTCAAACCACGCTTAAAATTTACGCTATATTATAAAATTAATGAAATTAATTAACCTACAAAAAACCCTGTAATTTATGTACAGTGGTTATGTATTTAGTGGAATCTTTATAGATATATTTCCTTTATTAACACAGTTTAAACATAAGCAATTTAAATTCTTATAAAATTCCTTATGCATTTTTAAGTTTCGGCCGAATTTTGAAACAGAAGTTTCATAACTGTCATCATAATTAATAATAAGACTCATTTTGCTTACAATTGGAGAATATAGTTACAATAAAATCTTTTGACCTAAATGTACAACAATAAAAACAGATTTTTATAGTAAACTAAAAAGAAGATAAATACTTTGTTAACGTTTGAACATTGTATTCTATTAAATATATCAATGAGTGCTGCAACAATGAATATCTATTTTCAGCAGAAAATATTTTAATTTACTTTCTTCGTTAGATATAATCTATTAGAAAAAATCAAACGATGAGATGATTGATACTCATTAAAAGAAAAGTTTAATCTTGCTTTCCACAGAATAAAACAATTATGAATAAACTAAACTAGTTTGATTCTACAAAAATGAAGAACTTTTTAAAATAAAACTTTTCGAACAATTTTAATTTATCAAATCATTTCAGGAATGTTATATAGAATTATGAATTATTCTTGAATTATGAAATTCAAACTCTTGTGAGACCATTTTTGCTTTTAATTTGTTATGTTTAATTAATGTGAACTTAGAAATTATAGATATGTATAAAAAAAGTAATAGTAAAAATACAATTAAAATTAAATTGTTATAAAAAGTATTTTGATAGAATAAAAATGTCATTCGCAGATATTATTATTTTAAAAGATATACTTAGGTGCAGATTATGGTTACATGTATCTGAATCATTTAATAATAAGTGTTAAAACTGTATTATTAATAAGTTTAATGAAAAAACATGCCTGTTATAAAATTTACAAAGGAAGGTTGAATTATTATATAAGTTTATTAAAAAAGTTTTAAGAATTCTGGAACCTGTAAAAAATACAATACATATTTGTGCTGAAAATAAAAAAAAGTAAGTAAATACTATCTAGATGAAGTTAAATAAATTCAGTGAGCGTATGTGATAAAATTATTTCCATAAGCTAAGCACTAAAGAAATCTACTAAATAAGCTATGACTTCTACTATTTAAAAATATTGCATTTATTGTGCTATAGTGTTCATTAATATTTGGTGATAATTTTGAACTTGATGAAATGCAAAATTAAATTATATGACCTTTGTGTAAATAAGATGCATATGCTTTTAATTTTATTTTGATAACTACATGAATAATCAACAATAACACATCGATATTGAAAAAAAAAACGATTCAAATGCATATACTTTTTTACTCTGTTTCGCAGGACACGTGTTTTAGAAGTGAAATGTTCCTTCATTTAATTCCAAACATTGCTGAATAAAATGTGAAACACCTTAATTATATATATATATATATATATATATATATATATATATATATATATATAGAGGGTAAAGACTGATCTAAATTTATTGTAGTGTGTTACGTGGATGCATTTAACTATCCGTAAGAAAACTTCAAAGAAGCATGAAATATTTGTGTCGAATGTTAAAATTTCACAAAAGGTTTCAGCTATATATAATTAGCTTCAAAAATATTAAAAGTAATTTTGCAATTTAATTTGAACTTTTTAATTTCTCATTATTACTAAGAACTGTTAAGCTGCTAAATTAACTCGCTCTGTCATTAAGTTTTACAGATATTTATAATGAAACACGTGTTTAATGGATTTCGATCAAATTATTCTGTTTATAAATGATGAATGATTAATCATCTTTGATATTAAGCAAAAATTTATAGGAATATTGTCTTACAGTTACATAAGACGGAGGTATCTAATTTTTGAATTCTCACACTCATCTTAGATTTCACACACACATAAATTTCAGCTTTGGGACCTTTATCAAAACTTTAAAGAGTGTAATATTTTGAGGAAAACGTTTATAATGGTGACATTGAAAGGCCAATATTTCCATTTCCATTTTAGGCAGAATATTTCCATTTCATTTGTTTATAAATGTATGTATCCATCCAAACATATTATAATAGTTTTCTATTTACCTTACTTGAAAGATTATGTTAAAGTTTAGTGAATTTCAAAATGTAATGAACTCATACTTTTACAAGGAACTTTTGTAAATAAGAAGAATATATATTCTCGTTAGATATTATCTATCACAATGAGAAAAAAATGCTTCATATTTATATAGATGTGCCAACTAGTTTATTTAAAGATTTAGAGACAAATAATAAATGAAAACAATTATAATTTGAAACTTATTTCTCTATCCCTTTCATCAATCAAGTCAAGTTATATTTATTATTTTCTATGTTCAAAATGATTTCATATAATTTGGTCAGTAATATAAAATAGGTAGGAAAAATTAATATAAAAAAGTATGCTTGAAAAAAATTCTTAAATCAGTGAAATTGTTTTATCACTTGTTCCAACCAATTGGTTTTATAAATCAGCGCTTTAATGTGATTATTTTATAAATGACCGCTAATTTTACCATTTATTTCTTGATTTACTTAAGGATTGATTTTAAATTACGAATCCTTTTAAGGGCAAATAATTTTCAAAGATACATCGTTAACTGTTATTATACAGTTTCTTTTTCTCAAGATTTCTTGTCTATGAAATAAGTTTAATATTAACTCTTATTCTAACATTTAAAATTTCTTGGAAATTGAAATTAGTCTATATAATATTGATTATAAGAAAAAATGTAATAACTGCTATATTCGTAAATATACAAAACATAGGATTGAAAATTGATGATTATTACAAATAATTTACTCTAGAATATGCGTTGGCAGTTAAAATTGAAGAAAAAAATTGACTTTAATGAGGATATACAATTAATATACTTGGGATATAAATTATTAAGAATAATAATTTAAAACAGTGATTCGTGCATTATACAAGCATGAGGCAAAAAAAAAAAATACTAAGTAGGGTTTTTAACATTTTAAAAAAAGGATATTTTACTACTATTTTGGCATTTATTTGAGGCAATAACTTTTAACAATCGTGAAAAATTAGGTCATTAAAAAGGAAAATTTTCTTTTCTATCAAGATTACAGCTCAAAACTTCAACATAAATGAAGGTGTTAAAATGATTTACAGTGAAAATAACTATTTGTTAAAAAAGGTAATTTTATAGAGTTAATGATACATTTTCTCTTTTTAGACGTTCTTATGTTGCTTTTGCTTAGACTCTAGAGAAAATTTGTTGTTTGCAGTTATATTTCACCTAATTCGACTAGGATGTATGATCCAAAGTATATTTTAACACGTTACTTACATAAACGTCTAATATGAAAATTAAACGCCTAAACTATTGACTTGAAGGGCAGAGAATTTAACATTCAAAGTTAGTAATTTTGATAGTTTCTCTTATTTTTCAAAAACATTAAGGTAATTTCTTACTAATTATTTCATTTGAATAATTACGATACAATTAATATGCAGCAAATTTATTTGTGATATGTAGTATATATTCACTTGAAAACAAAATGCAGAAGTTATAGAATATTTAATTTTTTATAGGGTAATGTTATATAACGTAATAAAAAGAAAAATATATTTATATCATAAAATGCGTTTTTATAGTAGATTATAAAAAGTCAAAGTTGCCTGCCATAAAAATAATCTAAATTCCGAATGTATATATCAAAAAAGAATGACAAATTATAGATATAAAAATACTTTTTAAAAGATGGAAGCGTCAAATATAAATCTATTTATTATAAATATTATACATGCAATAATCAATGCAGCAATGATAGATTAAAAAGCGATGAGCTATATATAAAAATAAAGTTTTTAAATATCTCTGAGTTAACAAGAACAGAAAAATCAGAATCAAATAAGTTCCCCATCTTCTTCCCGAATGGAAAAAAGTTTAGGAAAACCCTGTCATTAAATTCCTTTACTCTTGAGACCCAAACACAAAATAAATATCTTAAGGGAATTGAGAATTATCGCTCTTCATTCTACTGTATTGTATGAATATTTGATTTCAAACATGATCGGAAAAATCTTAATGATGAAGAAATGCATTAAACATTGAAAATTTTCATATCTCAAAGGATTCTGGACATAAATGTTTTTTAAAGAAAAAATAAATATCACGATGGAATCACAGTTCAGATTTTATTAATTACGAAATAAGATCCAAAGGAAAAATATAATTGAAATTACAAATTCTTACGTAAGATTTAGAGACGAAAATACGTTTTTAAACATTTGTCAAATTTATTCGTTTAAATAAGAGATTGATTAAGATATTTAAATATAATCTAAGAGTACACTTATAAATAAAAAAAAAATCCGTTAAATAACAATTGACTTGAATTCTTCGTTTCTGTACATATATAGAAAAAAGGGCTATGCAGGCTTAGTTATTAACATACTGAAATTTTATAAGGCATTACAAAAAAAGCATACAAGAAGCATTTCGAAAGTAATCAAAGTCTGTAAAAAGTAAAGTTACTAGAGGTTATAGTTCTATTTTAGGATTATTTCATAATAATCGTAATAGTATTTCCAACATCTATAACATCAAATTTTTAGAAAAATCATGGTAAAACATTAAATTTTAGCCTGACTCATTCAGTGCATAATTACATATATCATAACATTAAAATCGAGATGACTGAATGACATATATGAATGTTCAACCACAAAAATACCAAATGTGTTCATAGATGTAAAAAATGAGATATTTAAATTGTAATAACGAAGTAAATTCAATAGAATTCCAAAAAAAAAGTTTTTTAACTCGCAAATAATTTAAATTTGACTTTTGTTGTATCGAAAATTTAGCTATATAATAATGTAAAGTGCATCGGGATTCGTGTCAATTGAAAGTTGAATAAAACAGCCACTTAACAAACACAAGACTTTTATTCGTAAAAATTCCAGCTGTAACAATCACAATTATATAGTTACAATTCGTCAGATACAATAAGAAACAGCTTCCAGTGACAGATCTCAAATACCTCAGACAAAGAACAGCTTCTCTAGACTAGCTGCACAGAACAGATTCTCTAGTCGGGCTGCGGTAATTATACCTGACTTGGTGGAGAAATCTACCAGTTTCGCCAAGGTTCTGGAAGCTTCTAGGCTATCTCACTACATATCCCCATAGCTTAGGAGAAGGATGTTTCCAGAAATATCTATTTCCTGTCGAGTCACCAAGGATCTTGCCAACTGTCGCTAAATTTCTCACCAAGTTGCCAAATTTTCTTGCCAAAACATTACCAAGTCTCACCAAATTGTTAAAAAAAATCCCGCTTTTAACGCACAGCACGTCTAAAAACTGCAATTTTTGCCCAAAATGTGAATATTTCCGATCTGTCTGAGATATTTTAAGACAAATACAATAATTATTTACAAACTTGTAACAATATTTTGTTAAAGTTTACTGAAGTCATTTTATTCCATATTATATAAAATATTCGTAGCTTTCATTGGAGAATCAGTGTTAATGAAAATTAGAAAGGTTATCAATTATATTCAATAGAGCTCTACGTTGTGAATAAAACCTTAGATATGTATGAGGTACTTCTTGAGGAGGCTTAATATTTGTTGCTTATGCTTTGATGTTTTTGGTGATTTGAAGAATATTGTAAAATTCGTATATTGTAAAATCAAAATTCATTTACGTCATAGATAGATTGAAATACAAAATAAAATTCATTGTGTTGTGCCTATATGACCTTATGATGTGTATTATTGAAAAATATGAGGATTTTATTTCTCTAAATCCTGCTGTAATGAAAAAAATGATGCATTGTAGATTCAACAATCTATAGAAAGAAAACAAGCTTCATTGTTCCAGTAAGAGAAAAAATGAATATGCAGTATATAGAAGTGATGTAAGCAGAAAAATCTATGACTTACTTTTAGTATCCCATTTCATTGATCACTTCGCTTTCACGTGGTATCCCTTGTGGATTTCAATTGTTGATACTTAGTATGTGAGGGATTATACTTTCAACTCATATTTCATTAAACTCCTTGTATGATTGCATATACTTTGACAGAGCACCGTTGAATGCACATTTGGCCACTAGATCACTCTTTATAGTAAGAAGATAAAGATTACTAGATATCAGTAACTCTTAATAATAATTGATATACATGGTTCATATATTCTATCCAACCATAAGATTACAAAATATTACATTTGTAATAAGATTACATTTGTCTCCTACTATTTTAGCTGCCTGAAATTGTAAGCTTTGAAGTCATAATCAATTGTGCATTCAATATCAAAATAAAATGATGTACTAATTGAAATTTTTCATTGAAACTCTAGAAAGAAACTTAATTTTTAATAAAAGTTCCATAAATGGTAAGTAACTTTAAGTGATAAATCATTATAGGAGGACTTTTCTGGAACAAACAATGACATTGTTATGAGAAAATTTCCATTTCCTTTAAATATTTTTACTTGACAAGATGTTTGTATCTAAGACAAGATGCATTGTTTTTATGTAACAATTTCCCCTGGCATAACTAAATAAACCACTGAAAGTTTTAGTATATAATTTGAATGCGAATAAAAAATATTAATATACTTGAATGACTGTGATTTTATGTGTTAGAAATAACGTTTAAGTTATAAACACATATTTGCTTGTATTCTCTCACACATACTCATATATCTACGTGTGTAAGGTGTACATCATAATTAATGAATCAAAACTTAGTCAATTAATTAAATTGATTATAAAATTATTCAAGAATATAAAGTTCAAACAAAATTAAGAGCAACCTGAAGACAAAATCAAAGTACTACTTTTCAATTCTATGACTTATCACCTTTCGTTTTTTAATAGGCTCAGCTAAATAAGTTTAAAGTATTAAATTGGTCGCTGTATTTCATAAATTTTAATATTAATATTTTATTTTTCGTTGAATGTGTATAGTGATATATATATTTTAGATACCTCATACTCGAAACAAAATACATTTTTTGCACCAAAATTATGAAAATACAAAATTTGGCTAAAATCAATTTTAAGTAAATGATATGTAAAAATTATTTGCAGGACTTTTAACTCATTACAAATATTTTAAATACAATTGTAGCTAGCGAGAACAGCTGCAGTAATGTAATTCTAGAGGACTATCTGCATGTACGATTTGTAATCATTGGCAGGTGTCTATTTTTGTCGTCACGCTTTCAAAACTTGCGTAAATTACAAAAGGTTTTCGTAAGGATTTATGATAATTTTTGAATTTCATACACTTATTTTTCTCAGCATTACTATTTTAATGGCATTCTTACAATCTATTTCATAAGTTTGAAGATCTTCCTCAGAGTGAAAATATAACAATCACATGGATGGATTTTTCTATTATCATCTCTTAGTTGAACGTTTATTGATTTTGACAAGTCTTTTCTCCGACAATAATGACTGTTTCCTTCCTTTTTTTTATGTAAAGTAGATTCACATGTTTATCTACTTTATATTTAGCTATCCTCGGCGGGTATTTGTCTTTTTCTTGCAATTTTATCGTATGAATTTATATTCACTGATATATCATTCAAGTTTTAAACCTTTTGAATACTCTGTCTTCGATTTTTACTGGAAATTCAATACCCTGGAAATTTAGCTCATTTTCGTATTGTTTATAATTGGCAACTCTATCTACATGATCTTCAGCGAGATATAGAGCAGACAATGACCACATAAAACAAATATTATCATCCACATTTTTTACGATAATGACTGTTTTTTTTCTTTTAATCTTTTTTGGTAAATCAATATAAGATGATCCTCTCATTAAATTGTATTTATTGATCCTCAGCTCTAAGTATTTTATTTGAATATGGCACCAACCTAATCCTCGTTCTTAGAACTTTATCATTTCTGTTAACAATTTCTTCTAGACATAATCGTAAAATGGATTTAAATCGGTAGATTAGAAAATAAAATGATCCTGAGTTTTCAACGATAACTTCTAGACTTCGTTTTCTTTTTCGAAATCACAGAAGAGCTAAAGATTCACTTTAACGCTTTGTATTTTAAGCGTTTCCTTTAATTTATTTCAGCGAGACAATTTCCTAATCACCAATGCTCTCACAATGTGCAGGAAACGTGAGTGGAATTATAAGATAGAATATATTGTTAATTTTCCATGCTTCTATCCAGATTTAAAGGCTGTTTCAGTAAGTTCCATTTCCTCTTCCTTGGGATCTTTGTTGTAATTTGAAAAATGTAATCAATATAGATGCATATTTCTACACTTTTGTAAAATTTGACGTATATAAAGAAAGACAATTTTTGTTTTCCTTATCTTTCTTTGTTTATTATTTAAATTAAGTAATTTTAAGTGTGTGTGCCTGTGAAAATAAATAAAATTCGTATTTTTCAAACATCTTATTAATTCTTGAAAAAAATTCTTTGGAAAATTTTGATTTTTTACGGCAAGAATGAATATATTAGCAATACAGAATTCTACATTTATTTTAAGTTTATTTAACAAATGTTAATGATGAAGTAAACTGAAAATACATTGAAAGTTTTGGTTCGAAAACTGATTAAATGGTTCTTTAATTTTATCAAAAATCCATTTAAATGATAGAGGGTAATTTTTATCCGAAACTGTTTTGAAGTAAATCAAATTTTAAACTGTGAAAAATCAATAAGCCCCCCAACTATATATAACAAGAAATAACACTATAAATGCATCATATATTCTTACTAAAGTTTTTAATTTAAAAAAAAAATGTTTTGCGTTTGAATTTCTTATAAACCATCTATAGGTTTTCGGCATATCCTTTCTATATTTGTCAGTGATTTATCAGTATAAAGCAATCAACTGAAAATAAAAATTGATTTTAAAATAAAATCGAAATATATTTCACTTACTTCTTTCTTTTCTTATTCTTGCTTTAAGTAAATGAGTTTTAACTAATTCAAAACAAGTTTCAAAAGAATATTTTGTCAGATTTATTGACATGTAATTGGTATTATTATTGATTCATTTTTTTTTGGTAATGTTTCACTTAAATTTAAGCATATTTAACCAGAAATAATCTTATATATTTTGCACATCATTAGTGTAAAAAATATAATTCAATACTTTAACAACAATTCTTCTAAACTTTAATGAATAGCTTACCAGAAGACAAAAATATTAATCTTAATTTTAAAAAATTGCAATAAGATTTTACTACAATTTTTTTACAATGAAATATTGTAGATTAAAATAGTTTTCATGCTTGGCATATTACTTTATATGTAATGCTATTGACACGAACTCCCATCAGTTGTGTGATGGTGGCTCCACAATCAAATGAATCTCACATTATGCTGAGCCATGCTAGGGATAAGAAGCTTTGTAAACATTAGATGTGTTTCGTTTCGTTTTTTGATGTAGTGTGCTGTTTATAATAAATAACTCAATGCATGTTTATTGTAAATCTAGTTAAGAAATAAAAATGTTAAATATAACTGCAAGACTCCTATGTTATTTGAGAAATGAAATGATTTATAGACTCAGATATTCATCGAAGAAATTGGGAATTTCCATGGAAATATTAAGGTAAATGAAACTTACCTTCCATTAATATAGATAGTTTTCTCAATTTTAATCATAAATTGATTCTCTTGCTAACATAATGGCTGAGGAAGAATAAATAAATTAAAGCGAAAGCGAGGCTTTCTAAGATCTTCGATTACGAAACAAATTACTAAAATTGAAATTGACAGTCAGATATTTGGATGTTAGTGCCGAGGAACTAGAAGAATCTCTTGAGGTTTTTTTCATAAGAAATGTGATACGTTAAAATTAATTGATTCACAAATTCAAAGTTTCATTAAAATTGATGAAATTAAGAAAGAAGTTGTGGCTGCAGAAGAATACCAAGAAAAATAACTAGAACGAGATCTTGAACTTTAAAGATAATTAAGCAATTAAATACCGAAACTGAATCAATTAATTCTATTCAGGAAACTAATATTTCTCACAACATTTTCACACACTCAGAACGCTATTCAAAACCCTTGAAAAGAACCGTTTAAAATTACCAAAATTAACTATTCCAAAATATTTTGGAGAGATTTCTGAATGGTTTAATTTTTGGAACTTTTTCAATTCTTCGATTCATGAGAATGTTAACTTAAACAAAACTGTTAAATTATTTACCTCAGATCATTTTTGAAGGTTCTGTAAACCATGTGATTGATGATTTAAAATTAACAGCAGAGCATTATGATTACGCAATTAATTTATTGAAGGAACGTTTTGGTGATAAAAATGTTTTGATTAATGTACATATTAAAAAGCTTCTCCAAAGAAGTCCATTAAAAATTCTAATGACGTAAAAAATTGTATGAACATTTTTAAAAACACACAAAAGAATATCAGAAGATACATTTTAGTTCCCATATTAACTAAACTGTTACCCCGAGGTCTATTGTTGAAATTTAATAAAAGAACAAAGAATCCCCATACTAATGGAATTGATGAGCTAATCGAATTCTTATCAGCACAACTCTCAGTGAGAGAAAAAACTTTCACAAGTTTGATCTCTTCTGTTTTGGAAATCAAAACACCACCAGCTAGAATGATGAATCATATGGAGAAAGATTCTAGGTGATAGCCATCCGCGGCTGCATAAGTGAATGAATGTGTTGATGAAAAAGAAGTCAAAAAGGTGTTTGTTTATTTTGTAGATCGCTTAAACATTCTTCTGCCTCCTGCACAAATAATTTGAGTTTGAATGTAAAAATAAACATTTGTAAGCAGTCTGGCTCCGGTTTTCCTCGTTTAAATGACAAAATTAAAAAGAAACATCTTTTCTCTTCTTGCGACGCTAGGGTTGAATGTGAGAAATGTTTCGGCAGGCACGTTATTATAATGTGCATGGGAAGAAAAATACAGGTGAAGGACGCGGAGGAAAAAGAAAATAATTATACTCTTTCGAAAACGAAATCTGATACAGACTGCGTTTTAAGTAACTCGGCTGGTAAAGAGAAAATAATGTTACAAACTCTTATTGTGAATATTTCAGGGGGTAAACAAAAGTATTTTTTTCGAATGATAATTGATACAGGAAGCACTTGCAGTTATTTATCTAAATTTGCTGCGCATAAGTTAAAATTAAAATGTGTTGGGCAGGAAACAGTTGTAGATGGAATTTTTGGGGGATCGCAGAAAAAGGAAATGCATGAAAAATATGTGATTAAGTAAAGTAATATAAATTAGAGTTTTACATGTTTATTAAATGTAATGGAACAGAAAACAAATTGTGCCTAGATTCCAAAATTAGAAAGTAGAAAAATTATAAAAGGATTAAAAGGGCATTTATCCTAGTGACGTAACTGTAAATGAAAATCTCTGTTTATTTGATAGGAAATCTAATGCAACTAACGGACTCATAGGCACGGATTACGCGGTTTTGTTTACTGTGGAAATTACAAATCTATCTAAGGGGTTTGTTGCAATGAATACATATTTCGGTTGGACTCTAATGGGAAGAACTGGGGAAATTACTAATGTAAATAAAGTGCTTTTGCCCCTTCATATTAGGGATTTAAAAATTTCTGACTTATGATCACTATACTCTCTGGGAATAACGAAACCAAGTATTTCTCAAACGAGATTGGAAATTGAAGAAGCGGAAGAAGTTCATTTTGTTCTTTCGTTAAAAAGGGAGGAAGAAGATAGGTATCAAGTGTCACTTCTATTGGAGCCAGACTCGCTCACACTGTCAAAGAAAATTTAAATATGAACAATGTGAGAACTTTTAACAACAGTGATTCAATGAACGCCTTATACTGGATTAAAAAGCCAGATAACTGGGCCACATTTGTAGCAAAACGAGTGAATGAAATTCGGAAGCTGACAGATCCAGAGGATTGGCGACATATTCAAGGAAAATACAATCCGGCCGATTTATCCTCAAGAGGTTGCAATCCGAAAGATTTATTGAAATCCCTTTGGTGGGAAGGGCCGGCTTGGCTGAAGATTTCATTGGAAGATTGACCAGCTAGAGAAATTTCTGCAGACGTAGAACTAGTCCTTTCAGAAAGAAAAAAACTGTGATATCGGCTACAAATTTAGTTACTAATACATTTTAGTTCTTATAGAGAATATCGTCTTTTAATAAAATTGTAAGAATTATAGCTTACATAGTTAGATTTTGTAAGAATATTCAAAGAAATAATGGTGATAGAAGAAATTGAAACATCTGAGAGGTTCGTTTTAAAAGAAATCCAAAGGGAATATTTTACTGGAGAAGAAATGCAGAACTTCCGAAGCATGAAAGGCAGTGGTGGTCTGTTGCGAGTTTCAATAAGGATAACCTAGAGAAAGAACTTTGAAAGTTCTACGTTTTCCTTATTAGTGTCAAGTAAGCATAAGATGGTTGAAAAATTAATCATGTGCAAGCACATTTAACTTGACCATGCCAGTATTTAGATATTGATGTTCCACCTCAAAGAACAATATTGGATTATTAAGACCAGAAGAACATTGCAAAGTGTGATAAAAAATTGTACTAAGTGTAGACGATTTTCTGTTCAGCCATTAGAAGCCGAAGGCGTTCTTCTTCCAGAAGATCGTGTCAGAGATGTGTCAGTCTTCGAAATCATTAGTATCAACCTGTGTGGGTCATTGTTTCTGAAAGGAGAGAGAAAACGTTGGGTGGTTCTCATCACCTACGCCACCTACCGAGCTGTGCATCTTGAGTTGGACTATTCCTTGACGGCATACTGTTTTATTCTAGCGTTTTGCCGCTTTATTGCACGGCTAGGACGTCTCTCTACTGTGTATTCCAACAATGGCACCAATCTTGTAGGAACAACAAATCTCTTAAAAACTATCAATTGGGGTAAAGTCGAAGATTTTGCTTCAATAAAAATAATATCTTGGAAATTCAAACTCACACTGCCCCTTGGAGGGGAGTTTTCTGGGAAAGATTGGTAGAAATATTGAAGGACATTCTTAGAAGGGTATTTGGAAAAGCTTGCCTAAATGAAGAAGAGTTAGTCACAGTTTTATGTGATGCTGAAAGTCTCATTAACTCTCCTCCTTTAACATACTTCTTGGAAGATCCAAAAGACTTGTCAGCCCTCTCCCCATTTATGTTTTTACAGGAAATTAAAGGTATAGGTGTACCAGAATTTGCATTCATCGATTCAAGAAAACTGAATAAAAGATATGCTTACCTTTTGAAATTGCGACAAGACCTGTGAAGTTGATTCAGAGTTGAATATCTTGGATTGCTAAAAGACTATTCCAAAGTGAAAAATGGATTATTCATCAAAGAAGGTGATCTTGTATTCATCGGAGATACAAGTAACAAGCGAATGAACTTTTCTTGGGCCAAAGTTTTAAAAACCTTTCCTGGAAAGGATGGGAAAGTACGTTTAGTGGAACTTAAGACTCAATCTGGAAATTTCTGGTCCCATACAAAGTCTTCATCCACTGGAAGTGACACCGGGGAAAGATAGACTTTTCATCAGCGAATTGTTCCAGTGGACCGAGTGATAATGGTTCTTACCAAATCAAGAATTTAAACCGGAGAGCAAGAAAGTTATATATTCCCATTATGGACGATTGTTAAAACAAACTAAAAGACTTTAAACTACTTTTGATATATCATTTATATTGTAATCAATTTCTTAATATTTTTGTGTTTAGTTTTTCAGGTAAATCATAGAACTGAACTTGATGTTTGGATTCGAACTGGTTTACCTTCGAATCCGAAGTAGGGAGAGTGACATGAATTCCAATCAGTTGTACAGTGGTTGCACAACCAAATGAATCGCTGATACTGAGCCATGCTCAGGACAAAAAGTTTTGAAAACATTAGATGTGTTTTTGTTTCATTTTTTTGATGTAGTGTGATCTTTATATTAACCCTTCTTTGCATGATTTTTTCTTTATTGGTGAAATAAATCAAGTTGATATAATTCATGTTCAAAATTAAAGGAAAAATGGTTAAAAAATCTTAGTATATATTTATAGTATAAATTTAGCAAAAAACAATGTGCTAAAAATTTCCATCATCATCCAAAGTTAGATCATTAGCTTAGTACTAAATAGAAACAAAAGAGAAAAATAACAGAGACACGTGTTACAAACTTTTCTTCCAATCATTTTCAATTTTTTAGCAATAGAAACTCTAATATAATAAAACAAAATTATAAACGAAATCATACATTTATTGCAACTACAACAAACAGCGGAATGAGACAACTTTAAGCTCGTTTTACTGATAATGACACTTGTTTATTTTTGACAGCTATGTTTCTTTTTATGCAATGGACATTAAAAAGGTATCCAAACACGATCAACTTAAAAGTGAACTTGTTCTTTTATGTAATTTTTGGGCATTATGGGTTATGATGTCAATTTCCACCATTATGCAAAGAAGGGTTAAATTACTAAATACATGTTTATTGTAAATCTAGTTAAAAATTAAAGATGTTAAATATAACTGCAAGACTCCTATGTTATTTGAGAACTGAAATGATTCATAGATTAAGATATTCATCGAAAAAATCGTGGAGTTCCTTGGAAATAGAAAGGTAAGTGAAACTCTTACCATTCTATTAATATATCGATAATCTTCCGTTAATATCGATAGTTTTTTCCATTTTATCGTAAATATTGAAAGCTATTTAAAGAAACTTTTTTTCCTTTCAAATATCTATAATTTATAACATAAATAAAATTTTTATTTCCTTGTAATCGGATGCGCAACTATCATTTTGCAATATATTTAGTTGTGTACTTAAACTTAATACGAAGGTGCTATTAAATGAATTCACATATTTAATATTTGTGCTCCTCAAATATTTTTTCTTTTTAATATAATATTATTTAAAGCCAAATGTATTTGCGATAAAGTTTCTATTTTCATTTGAATTTTTTTAAAACTAAGTATCCAAAATTAAATTTTGTGATTTTAGGCATTTGTTTGTTAAGAAATGAAAAGGAAATAATTTATACAATTTAAAAATAAAATGCATTTTAGTTTTGGAAATAATAAAATAATGCAGCTGCTAACAAAAGACGCATGGATTTTTGAAAAGTTTCCAGCTTGAGATATAAAATAGGCTATGAGCTAATCATCAATTTATTGAGCAAATTTGGACTTCCATACTTATATCAATGTGAAATCTACGTTAATAATATATTTATATAATAATTTACATACTTTTATTATTAAATTATATTTTAAAGAGTCAATAGAAATGATGCACTAATTATGTTCTTCTTCTAAAATAAATCTCTCTATATTTTTTACTATTTAAAGGAATTATACTTATATGTTTATTAAAATCTTTATATATAGTTCTATATTTTATCGATCAATACTTTGTTTCTCATTCAGAATATATCAGTTTTACTATATTTTATTTTATGCATTTACAAATTAAGAAACTACCAAATATTTTGATGCATTTTTATGATGATATAAATATTTCTCTATGGTGTAAAATACTTTAATATTTTTGAATGTCATATTTACACTGAATAGTACTTTATACATTTCATTAAAATCTATGTTATTTTCCGACGAAATAAGGAAGCAAAATTGACAACTAAAGCCAACAATTTGACAGCTGCAAGCGTTAGCAACATGTCAAAATCATTTTCGTTTCCATTTCAAAAGTTTCAAATACTTTCAAGGAAATAAGGAAGGTTATGTCACTGAATGGTTTTTGGGAATTTTCTGGTTGACTAAGGAAAAGCCAATAAATTTCAGTTGCAACATCGCTCACTAGTTGACAGATAGTGAACCAAACAAACACTTATTATTAATCATAAATATAAGTATTTTACTTAACTGTATAATGTAGACATAAAATTACAAATCGATACCAAAAATGGTAAAAAAGGAATACCTTTCTTACTCCTAAGTAGATAATCTCAAGTTTTCACTGGTATCTGGAAACAGTAATGAGAATATATTTAAACTATTTTAATTTAAAATTGACTAGAAAAGGCTTTATCAACATTAATATCATTTAATAAATAATAATAAATCTCTCAAACCTTAATCATCTTTCATCATATTTCGTACATACTTTTTTTTTACTTTAAGAGTCATTAAAAATATTAAATTTATATATTCTGAAATTTAAATTTTTGAAATTTCGCCTTTAGATAGCTTAATCACCAGTAAATAAAAAATATATTCAGTGAATAAAAAATAAGGATATTCCTTTGAAAAAAACATTGTACGTTTTCCTTGAGATTTAATACATAAATATTGGGTTAAAGGTACAAATAACTGGGTAAAATAGTTTTATTATTTTTAGGAATGTTATTAAATTATCAAAATTTACTTTTTGTCACATAAAACCTTATATTAGAAATTTTCAATGCAAGGAATATAAGGAAAAAAATGAAAAAAAATTTAAATAAGGCCAACATTTTTAATGTTTTACTCTTTTCGTAATAATAGGAAATTATTACCTTGTTCAGTTTACGAAAAAACAAAATCTTTTTTAAGCAAATAGTGTTATTTGAAATATAAATGCCATTTAATAATGCATTAAAAGTTGAAAACTAATTCTTAAAATTATAATGGTAAAAAGAAATGAAATTTTTCAGCTGTCAAAAATTAACCATTAAATTGAAAACGCTGTGTGGAATCCAATATTCCTTTTTGATATTATTTAAATATACCGTTGATTTAACTGGTAGAATCACCTCTTTCTCATTCATTCGTTAAGTAGTTTCATGATTTAATAAATTGAAAAATTATCTCCTGATCTCATTTATACACAAATGTGTTTATTTAATTACAGATAGTTTAAAATATCCTAATTTTAATTCTTATATCCAAATTTTCTGAGAATGTCCATTATTGTTCAAAAAAGTAGCAAATACTTGCACGAAAATACAATTTTCAATGCATTTAAATGTTTTTATATAGATTTGAGCTCATGCTAATAAGAATATTCTTTTCCATCACGGTGCCCACTTTAACGCAATTATTATTTTAGTTAATTTAAACTATTAGGACTTTATTAACCATAAAATATAAAAAATTTGACTATGTTGCTTAAAATAGAAATACAATAGATTAAAAAGCTCAAGAAACACCAATGACTTCTACGCATGCGAAATATGCTAATTCTCAGAAAAGAACCAATAATGATTTTCCCAATTATGGTCATGGTTTATCCTTAATTTAAAAACTGCATAAATGGTAATAAACTGCAAGCAACTAACACACAAGTTTAATTATTGGACATTTCTACCTTATGGTAATTGAGGGTGTAGCTAAATACTTAAAACTAGTAGAAAAATTACATCAAATTATTACCACAGGCGAATAAAAATGTGACAAACATTTTATGTAGATTCTAATTACAAAGCAATTTGTTAAACACAAAGTAATAACAGATAAATAGTTTCATCATTCTATTTATACACGGAAATGATTCTCTTGCTTTATGAATTATTTAAGACCATTTAAATCCACTTTCTCTTTTTAACTATCCCAATTTTATGGAAAACTGCCATGTTTCCCTAACAAAAATAACTTTTAAATTTAATTTTTCTAAAACTTTTTAATTGCATCTTTATGCTTTACATCAAACGATGGTTTGAAAATTTTTGTCTGGTTTGGGTAATTTACTGTAATAACCCTTTTTGCAAGACGATTTCATATTTTTATTATTGAAACACACACATAAATCTATATAATTTTAGTTAGAAAACGTATATTTTAATTGAAATCAAAATAATTCATACCATTAATTTAATCATTTAACAAAATTTGAAACTTTTTCATGTAATGAAAAAGTTTCAAATTTGAAAAGAATGAAAAATCCTAATCAATTACACACTTTGTTAAAAATTTAAATCTCTTCAGATTGCAAGAAGTTAAAAACCATCAAGTTGTGAAACATCTGACATATCCGGTGGTGAATGACAGCTGTGGGTTGACTCTATTTTTCATCTCGCTAATCTTTTTTTAGGGCTTCTATTGCGAATGGTTTTATTCTCTACCAAGGAAACATTTTTCATTCCCATGTATAATCATAGCTAACAATAAAAATTAGATCTATATTTTACATACACATCTGCCAGGATAGGTATTAGAACTATTTCCGTATTTATATTCCATTGTAATGCATAAATATAACCGATTATCTATTAAAAGTCTCAATTATGTTAAAGATATGATGGGGATGCTCAAACACAAACGCCTAACACTATGATTCAACCATAAGCTATTCTCTACGTGATATGGCTGTCTCTTTCCTACTCTCTTGAGAAATTAACAACTGCTCATTTTATCAATTATTATTACACCGGTCTGTTACCCAACACTTACCACAGCGCTGAGGCTTCAGATTAGCTATTCAACAGGACCATAAATACTTTTTCATTTTAATAAAAGCTCACCCAAAATCTCAATGTTTACAGCATCAGAAAGAATTTTCCGTTCAAAAATTACTGATTCTGAGTCATCAAGATGTAGCATATCTCGCCTGGAAGTCAGTAGGTCTGTCAAGCATATCACAGAGAATTTTAAGTTCAAGGCTTTTAATTTTAAACTTCATGATGCAAATACGTGATTTCTAAAATATCTGCAGCAATTGAAACTAAAAAATAGCAAAATTTGATGTAATAATTGAAATGATTATTTTAAATGAATGAAAATCTAATTTCCAAAATTTCTTAAAAAAAATATATCAGAAATTGGTTTCTTATTTTAAAGTTTCAGTTTTAATTTTATGCTTATTTCTCGAATTAAATATTGTAGTAATGCTCTTTACTAATTTAGTAAGTAACTTGTTAGAATAAGTGAGATGCAAAAATAAAATTATATTTTTATAGAATAAAAATGTAGTAAATGCAATACATCATGTAATAATGCAATGCAATCAATGCATCACAATACATCGAGAATATCAATGCATTACAATAACCGTAAATGGATCATATAAAAAATTTTCTTCCAACATATTACCACATAGAATAATTATTTTAATTTATTTGATTTATATAGGACATTCATTCACTAGAACTTCACATTTAATATGCCTTCATAGCACCAAGGACTCACTGAAGTCATTTTAAGACCAATTGAATACTTACTTGCTTTTAATATAATTTAAATCTACAAAAAAGGAAAGAGTCATTATCGTAAGGGTAAAACTAAAAATATATTTTTCACATATAAATTAATAAGAGAATATATATGTACATCCAAAAAAATTAAACATACAACATAAAGCTCTTTAAAGTCTTATAAAATGTCATTTTTATTTTTTAAAATAAAAATGTTTTTCACTAACTTCATAATATGTAGAAACATTTTGACTATGACAGCTTTAATCAAAACAAATACCTAAATAGAAGTTTAAAAACCATCCCACATTAATATTAATTCATGAAGTGAATTTATGTATAAATTTTACTAACATCATTGGATATATGCTTATGTATAATTCCATCTTATATTTATATTCAGCAAAAATAAAGTAATCGTAAATTTCTACGCAGTGTTTTGATTTTACTTCCAAACAAATCATGACGCATTCTTTAAGAAAAAAAAAAAAGGAAAAAAAAATGTTTATTTCATCTATTATTTTTCAAAATAAAAGTGCATCGGAAATAAAAAAGGAATTTTTTCCAATCATATATATGAATAAGGCGTTCCAAAGGCAGTAGAAATGTACATTTCTGAAGCATTCTCTATCACAAATTCTGAATTATTTATTTTTATAATTTTTTTATGTCGAAAACGTAGTTTATGTCGAAACGAAGACCATTTCACTTTAATCCTACTTGCGTCATCCTTGAACACGAAATTAAATTTTTAATATTTCTATTGTAACAGAAGCTAATATATTTATCTGAAAATATCTTTTTTCACAATTGCATACTTCACTTGTAATATAATTTGATAAATCACTCCTAACAACATCTTGCATTAAAATACTTTAGAAATAAAAAAAATTGCTTATAACAATAACAAATTTATTTTATAAACAAGTACATTTAGAGTTAGAATATTATTACTGTATCTCTTAATGTAACATTATCAATTTGATATTTTTAATATGAATCTTCAATTACTAAAATGTATAAAATATTAATTATTCAAGAATACAAAGAATGTGAATATAAAAGTAACCATAAGATGCCTTTCGACTTTTTTTTCAGAAAAGGCTTAAAAACATTTTGAAATCTGAAAAAAATTTTGAAAGTGAAAAATAAGTGTAAATAGAAGAACATTCTGGTGTTGAATTTAATAAACTTGACAACAAACTGGTACAAAATCCATGGCTGAGTAAATAAAATACAATGATTATGATTCTTAATAAAATATCATATTTCTATGAAATTTTTAATGAAAAATCGCAAGAATCCAAAACAAGATTAATACCCCAAATAATCTTCATCATGTTTGTGTTTATCAGGATAATTGTCATCAAGTTAAAGCCCCATTCCATTAATTTAATATTAAGTTAGTGTTGATTTCAAATACATAGCTTGCACATTCTGCAATGAGAATTGTGTAAGATTTAAAATTGATAAAGGATAGAGTAAAGGAAAATATATTGAAATGATGAAAGGACATGTGGGTTTAAATAATGTAAGAAATTTAATTTATCGGATTGTTCGGAAAGTAATTTCGTTTTTTTTTTCGGGAAGGAGGAATGAATGATAATTTTCGTATGATGAATAAATATTTTGTTAAATTATATATTGGCCAATCTGGTCCAAAACCTTTTGCCATCTTTCTGGTTGGCATTACATGGTAATTCCTTCGTTTGAAGTAAATATTTTACTTCCCAAAAACTTAAGCAATGACCAGAACAAATAATAATCTGAATGCACCAGATCGGAAGAATATGGTTGGTGTGGCAGTTCATCCCATTCTGTAGAAGCTGTAAATGCTTTTGGCGAATGAATAAACTTGTATGAGGTCTCGCATTATAATAGTGGAACATTACCCTTGTTGAGTGCATCATTCAGTTTGTCCAGCTGATGACATTAGACTTCCGAATAAATTGTTGTGTTACCCGGTAAAAACTTAAAAAAAAAAAAAAAAAAAAAAAAAAAAAAAAAAAAAAAAAATTGCTTTAAAATCCCACCAAACAGACAACATTACCTTTTGTTGTCGGATATTGGCTTTCGAAATATTTTGAGCCAATTCCATAATCTCTTGCATTTGACATTGTTATATACGACACATTTTTCGTCCCCAGTAATGTGATGAGCCTCAAAAATAAGTAATTTTCAGGACGTTTGAGAAGACATTTCATGTCTTTATCAGCTTCAGCCAGTCTTCCGAAACGGGGTGCATCTTCGACATCAAAATTTCCGGATCAAAAATTTGCAAACCAGTTCTGGCGTACTGTGAACACATCTTCTACATACACATCGGTTAATTTCTTTCTGTTATGAACAGCGTTTTTACTTTCTCTATAGTAAAAGTAAAATATGACGAAAATGCTGCTTATTGCTCTCCATATTTAAAAGAGCACCAACTAAAAACGACTGTGTTGAATTAATTTAAATTTTCGCAGAAAAACCTTGCTATATCAGCTTGCTATAATGATTAAGCGGCTTAAATGAGAAGTGGGGTTCGAATAAGTACAGTTAAAAACGAAACTACTTTACGAACAAACCAAATTCCATGGAATTCAACACTGTCAACATTTCGTGGAAAAAGTAAGAGGAGTAACAAATATTCATTTAGTAACAAATGTATATTTATATTCTTGCATAATCATCTATTGTTCTTGGTAGAGCAGATACATTTTGCATCTTTAAATGGTTGGCAAACGGATTTATGTCTACTTTCGAAAGTTCGAATCGGAGTTTTGCCAATAGCTTGTGTAGAGTTAATAGGATATTTAAATGTTTTGGAATTTCTGTTCTTTACACTTCAAACAAAACTAAAATATATTAAAACAATCATATATTTACAATATTTTTCATGATTCATAATTGTTGCAGCTGATTTCATACTTAAAAATTTGTAATGAAATATCTAAGAAGATGTAAGTAGCAACTATCAACAGTGGAATCAGAATGGGTAAAATTTGAAATATGGTGTAAACTAATGCAAGCTTTTGCATAGACATTGAGAAAGTTTAGGGGAAAAATTAATACCATTTAAATCGCTGATACATTTTGCGTTTAAGCTTGAACAAATGAAAAACGTAAGAAAAATCTCACACAATAAGTTGTCCTTTATTGAAAATTGTGTAAATGTCATTCCTAAAACTGTCCCAACTAAATCTACTGTTATGGAAAAAATAAACATACATAATATGTTTCATCATTATAAATTTTTCCTATTTATCGTAGAAGTATTTTTTTCCAATGGGGGATCACGTTTGGTATATGCAGAATTTTTAGCATAGTAAGGGACAAAACTGATGGCATCTTGTACAATAAGGCTCCTAGTGGGTGTGGCATCATATTCCGTAACTGGGTGAAGTAAGATCAAATATAAGACGCCCAAAAGAGATCCTCTATCACCAGAAGTATCATTGCACTTTTAAAACATTGCAAGTACGACTTATGTTGCGTTCTCCAACAGCCAGTAATAATTATTATGAATCTTTTGCCGTGACATGAGTAGAACCCATCTACACTTTCCTTCAATGAGAATGTTGTTTCTCCCAACCAGCCTTCCATGGCTTATCGCAAATACTTTTACAGTTTGTGAAATATACCAAATATTTGTTAATTATATCAATTTTACAATCAAATTGCAAATAAATTTAACGGAAAAAGTTTTATTAACAATAATTATTTTATTAGGAAATTTGAAGGACATCGGGATTTATAAGGCACATATATTGCCATGGTTTTCCTGAATTTCTATTTTATGTCAGCTTATAGTTTTTTTAACCTTTTCGTCCCAGCGGTACAACCGGTATACCGCGAAAGTGAATGCCTCAGAAGACGGCTATGGTACAGCAGTTGTACCATGGATCTTTTCCAATTTCAAGTACCTACTTTTCTCCCACTGAAATTTCTTCGGGCAGTTGAAGGAGATTTAATGGCTGGTATTTTGTGACAGAAAGTCGAAAAAACTGGAGACTTATCAGAGCGGAGAATTTTGTAGTGGGGAGAAAATGACCCTCTGCTTTCTGTCAGGGGTATAGAAAATGTTCTCTGCTTGTGCCGCTGTAAGAGCAGTTTTTTGAAAAGGTGATGCCAAACTCAAAAGATTAAGCTTATCAGCTTGAAAAATATATGAATCATATATAGCCGAATCGGAAGGCAAAATAATATCTTTCTTATATATTCTAAAAGAAGAAAATAAAAACTGGTACTTGTTTTATTTTATAAATAATTTAAAAAAAAATTGCAAAAATATATCTGATATATCCAACAGTCGTGATCAGGATACAAAGACATACAAAAAAAATACACAGACATGAATGGTTTGACTGTTGCTGTTTAGTCTGTTCTCGATGGATGTCTCTAAACTAGCACCTGAATGATTAACACTCTGGCTTTCGATGCAAATGTTCGTTAATTTGATTTTCGCTTTGAGTGTGGATGTTCATAAACCTCATCTAAATGCATTGTAAACTGTGGGTCCCAGTGTATTTAGTCGTCATTTGAAAATAACCTTCGGGTTGGCAAACAAACCATATTAAACCGGAGGGATGCATCCATACGATTTTATTTGATTTTGTTTGTTAGTTAGCCAGACACACATTCAATCTCAGTAATAATTTAACAACTAAGAAATAAGTGAATTGCTCATGTGCTATAATCTAAGAACTTTGATACAATAATTATTTTAATTAAATTAACCTAAAATAGTTCAGCATAAATCTTAAATCAGTTGAATATTTGATGACCATGTAGATATAGAAATAATCAATGTGATAAACCTATCACAGATGGACTAATTAGAAAGTGCCGAAAAGCATTTGAAGTTGCTTTATGGGACTTTCTAGCTAATCTGATGGTACAAAAACTCAATTATTGCCAGAGAATAATATTTGTTTCCTAGAGTTTTAAATGTTTAATTTTTGCACTGATACTTAGGTAATTTCAAATGAGGATTGATATCGCATTTCCTTAAGGCAGACATGTGTTATCTAACTGATTGCTACCTATTCTAAAGCAGATATTTACGTTGTAGTATAATTTGCAAAGATGGATTGAGAGACAGAAATGGATTTTGTTCTCTTTTATGATTCATTAAACTGTGTACATGTGCAATTAAATTCCTTTGCAATGTTATAAAATAAAATTATAATAATTTATCTGATAGTGTGAAGCTTTATTGTTTTCTTCAGAAACATATTAGATACTGATAGAGTCAGATATTTGTTTTATTACATTTAAACTAAAAAATAACTATTTGTTTCATACCGGGTGTGTTTCTCTTAAGAACCTTAAAAAATTTAAAATAATGAAGTTTATTAATATATTTATAGAGTTAATAATTTTATCAAATATACCAATAGTTAAGTGTCAACTTTCAACTATTTAACTATCCTTTTTAAATATCAAGATAAATTAATGTTTTGAATACATTAATAGCGAAATAATCGGAGAAATGACAAAAATTTATACTTCATTTAACTCAAGTAATTAAATTATAGTATCATTTTTATCATTTACAAAGATGATTAAAATATAATGTTTGTTTTACCTTTATAAAAAATGTATTGTTAAAAACTGCATTTTAAACTTACTAATAAATTAATATGCTTAATAATAAAAGACATTTTACGTGTCTGCATCGGATTTAAAGATAAATTGATTAAGAAAGATTCTTTCACACACGTTTTACGTTTTATAGGTTTTTATATTTAATTAATTAAAACAGTTTAAAAACCAAAAATCTGTTTATAAACAAAAACTACCACAAGTAAATAGTTCAAAAGCTGTCATTTTAAGTAATAATAAAAATAAAAGTTAAAAGCTTAGTTTAATGTAATTAATGTTGCAAGTTTCTGTAAGGGTTATTGTTTCTCATTAATGATGGATTTAATTGATTTTCCACATAATAGTTTAGATAGTAAACATATCTTAAAATCATTATATTGGCATCAAAGAAATTGCAGAGAAAACTCTCGTATAATTTTTTCACTTGCTCATATTTTTTTAAGAATATTATCTACATAGTTTAAGGCATTTTTTGTATTAGAAATTAGAAGATTTTTTTTATGGAAAATAAAGAAATAAATAAATAAAATATTTCCAATGAAATGTATAATCTATTAAAAGTATCATTACTGTACATTATTTAATAAATAATTTATTAATCACAAAAAATGTGTTAGATTTCTTTTCGCCACTGTTTTAAATTATTTACTTATGCATTTGCAAACAATTAAATTGGCTTTATATTTGTGAAAAAATAAATAATGTTTTTTATATCCAATTTGTAGATGTTTATCAGAGCAAGCACTGTTTGAAGCTAAGAAAATAAATCGTTCATGGAATAACATGACAAGGATGATAAATTTAGCTAATTCACCAACCTAATTTATCTAACATGACTGGCATGATGAATGCTGCAAGCATGTGAATAAGTAACAGCAGAGTTATGAAATGTTAAGTGGCATACTAGAGTTTTTATAAAAAAAATTCATAATTTGCAAGTCAAAAAACATATACAACAGAATAATGGTGTTTTAAGTATTAAAACATGAAATATTTTGTATATTTTGTCTAATAACAAAATAAAATTCTCTAATGAACACTTTTATAACACCAGAAATGCTACATGAATATTTTATTGTCAGAATAAAATATTCACTTAAAATGTAATAAAAATAAGCATTTTATATTGTTTTATAAGACGTAAAGTTTAGCAAAAGCATGATAAAGACTTTGTTTTTTAAAATCGAATTGATACACATAATGGGTTTTATTGGATGTCATTGCATAATTCCTCAAATTAAATTCTTACCTTCAGTGCTAAGAATGCCAGAAATAATCAAATTATAGTTCTTGTAAAATAAATTGAAATTTATTAGAAAATGTAATTTGTGTAGAAATGCTTATTTTGTTATAATACTAACAAAACATAAATATTAATTTATTTGTTTGAAAAAGAAAAAAATTTCAGATAGTTAAATATTGAATATTTCTCAAATCACATAACAAATTCTATCCAGCAGATCAAATCAACTGTAACATTTATTACAAAATGTCAACACTAATATGTTGAATTTTATTACTGTATTATCTAAATACCAAAAAATATTTTCTCTAAATTAGAACTTCGTTTGCAAAATACAAATTCCGGAAAGTACAATAAATTTTTATAAAAGAGAAGAAAAAGTAGAAGAAAATAATTCACATTAAAATTTAAAATAAATTGATGAATTTTATTTTTATATTTATTTATTGAAAAATTAGATATTAACAATTTTTGGGAATAAAATGTTAAATATTTTTATCAAAAACTGTAGAATATTAAAAAACAAAATTGCATGAGAACTGTTATGTCAAAAATTCAATTAAAAATTTCGATTGTTTAATTTTATATGACATAATAAATCATGGACATATTATTATAGGCTCTTTTTTATATGGAAAAATTGATGGCGTTACTATAAATATTAATATGTATGATATGCTATGAATTAATTTCAGAACTCAATAATTACCGAAATGTATATTTGGAGAAAATTTTCAAACTTGTAATTAGCATTCAAAATCTTGGTAAATTGAAGTTTAAAGGACAATTAGTCATTATCGATTTTCAAACAAGTGATTGGATATATTCTAATATGGGGGTATAAATTAACTTTTTAATATTTTATTTGGAATTTAATATCATTTTTGGAAATGCTTTTATTTTCATTTTGATCGTTATTTTTGTAATTATCAGAACCATTAGTCTGATTATTGCAAAAAGTCATCAGATTATTGGCAATAATCAGAACCATCAAATTTTTTATTTCATTTAACAAATGTCATATAATAAAAGTAACTTTAAAAAAATAATAAAAAATTGTATTCAGATTTTATTGGATGTTCATATGAATTGGTTAATTCTTACTACATTATTATTTCATAATACTGCGTTCAAACAGGAATTTACTGACAAAGTTATATGCATAAATTCTTCCGTCATTTTCACTAAAATCTAGTTTTCTTCTTTTGTTTTAAGAATTATTGTTCAGATTTCAAATTGATAAAATATATATTGTTTTTTTTTAAGTTTCCCTATCACATAATTAGTTTGGGGTAAGTTCAGAACATTTTTAAAAAATATATTTCATTTTTATAATTGTGTGTTTCATTTACGGATTTAAATCAATTACTTCTCTCTGAATTCAAAAGAAAACATTTCTTACTTCAAAGGAAAAAAAGATGGGATTAACAGATTCAACTTACATTATTTAAATCAATCACTAAGCCTCACAGTGTACACAAAAGCTTAATAAATTACTTATTTGGGGTAGTCACAATATAAGCTGAAAGGGGAAATCTGGGCACAATTTATAAAATAATTTGTTTACGTAAATGAGACATTTTATTTTATATCACACAATATTTAAAGAATGGATAAGCTTTAATTTGAGTCAAAGATTTTTCAATGAAATAGGATCTGAGAAAAATAATCAAAGTTAAATAATTTTAAATATTGGTTAATTATTAAATTACTTTTCTAGTGATAATTAAAGTTTAAGAAATTATAGGTAAAGTGGTTTGCAGAGAGTTGAATACATACAGTAGTAAGAATTACAACTCAATTCACTTTATGAACTTGGAAATTAATAACGTTAGAATTATTCCATACGCTAAAACATTAAAAACTAAGAGATATGATAAAAATGAAATATTTTAGGATATAAGGTTTCCACTATAAAATATCAATTTTAAATAATCATTAATGAAAATATTTAAGATGGCAATTACAACATACAGAGATAGAAATCTAAGAGTTCTCATAATGTAATAAGTGTGATGTTATCCTTAATTTCTATAAATTAATGCTAATTTATAACTGTACTAAATCCTTTATAAATAATTCCTTATCTAAAAAATAAACTCACCTAAATAGATTCTAAATGTGTTAAAAGATTGAAATAAACTAAAGAAACTATTAAATTGTTAAACCATTTCTAACTGAAAAATTTAACAAATAGTTTTTAAACCGTAATTCAAAAATAATGATAGAAATCTGTATAGAGTGTATAATCATACTTGGAACAGGTGAACTTAACATTTGAATTGACTAGCGACAAAATTCAAATTTTACTCTAACTTAAGGGCCTGAAGTAATAAGTATAGAGATAAGTCCAAATTTATTTGCTTGAGATATCAATGTTGGCAGCGAATACTTAGCATCTAAATTGTTGATGCTAAGTATCTTGTTGATGGTGGAAAGAGATAGCATTTGGATGGCACAGATACTTCAACGAGGAAAATTTTGACATCAAAATGCCATAGGCTTTAAAGTTATCATTCGAAATTCCTTTCAGAAATTTAATTTTATAAATCAATTTCAAACACAATTTAAAATACCGAAACAATTCTTGCATGCGATATTGATGTAAACAGACTTAGATACTTGAATTCAAGCTAAACAAGGAACTAAAGCAATAACGTTTACTGTAAAAATATAAATATATATATTTAATAAATAGTATTTTGGAATATATTTATTTAAAATATTTAGTCAACAATTAAACTAATAAGAAAAAGCTAGATTTATTTTCGTGTATAAGAGCTTTATGTATAATATGAACAATAACTTAAAATGTAATGATGTACATACATATATACAAATATAATTTGATATAAGCAATAATTATTAGAAAATAAGTGCAGTACTAATTAAAAGTGGTATTCAAAACAGTAAAATGAACTTTAATGTGATTATCTCAAAACGAATTTTCTACAATTTCATTATATACCGTTTCTTTTAAACGAATTTAACTGACTTATAGACATGAATGAATTTTTGTTCAAATATAAAAATAAAATTAAGTAAACACTTACATTAATATTTTTGTTAAAAATATTTGCTACATATTATAAAGAACCGATAATTATTTCATCAGAAAGTGGGAAATAAATGCTTGGTGTTAATCATACGAGTTAAATTGAGCAAAGAAAAAAAGAAATTCATGGCAATAATCTAATTTCGATGTAAACATGTCGATGAACATGTCGCAAACATGAGTCAATGAACAAGACTTCTGGAAAGTTTTGTTTAGATAATTTTACTATACGGCTTAAAAGGAAAACATAAAAATATTAAAAAAATGCAATATTGTGATTCTAAATTAACGTAAGCAATAAAGAGATTTCTAATTGAAGTTAATGCACACAATAAGCATATATTTATATGATTTTACGTTTCCTCAGAACTTTATGTTTTGTCATTTACCATTATTGTAAATAAAAAAATTACAACTGCCAGCACCGGGTGACTAACTCTTCACCAGAATAAAGCTGGAAACTGATACTCATTTAGCATTAGCCTGTGGGCACCTGCGAACCAATTCATGGAGGCGAGTAGCATTACCCACGTCACACGACCACAAAGCCCTATATAGGGTGTGCCACATTCATCAATCATCTTAGAAGAAATGACAAGGAAACGCCTATTCGCAAACCCAGATTCGAACTCGGTACCAACAGTCAGGAATAGCAATCGGCCGGCTATTGCAAGAAAATGACATTCAAGTTAGGTTCGAAAATCACAATTGAGTTCGGTATATTCTTAATGCATTAAAAATATATTATACAATGTAACTTTTTAGGATCACTCACATTACTTAGATCTATCTTAGCCTATTAAAATATTAATTGCAAATATTAAGTGTAATTAACAAAGCAATTATTTAACATTTGGTTCTAGTTTGAAAACAATCACTCTTCACTTCTCAACTTTTTCGTTCATAGAACCTGCTTATAGATTTTCTTTGATTCTTTTTCCACCCAATTTCACTGTGAGTATTATAACATGACCTCTGTATAGTTTAAAGTTTTCTTCTTTCGAATGATTATAAAATTTTTTGCATGTTTTGAATTCGTATGGTTAAAATATTAAAAAGAGATGACTAAAAATCTTTTCTGCAAATTCTAATAATTATATGCGAATTAAAACATCTTTATTGAATAATTTTATATAACCTTTAATCTTCTTAATTTGTTCGTTTTGTTACATCCCTACCTTACATTCATATGCAATTGTCACTTTTTTAATGATGAGTTTAAAAATCGTGTTAATTTATTGTTATATACTTATTGGCTACACATGAGAGGAAAAAAAGGTAAAAATATCATTTTCACAATTGATTAATTAAGTTGAATGAATCAAATTTGTTTTTATGTAATTAAAACATTTTGCTTTACATATAAATAATTAATCAATATTTCATGACAGAAGATAGGAAACATTCCAAGCAAATACTTTTGTAAAATATTTATTGAGAGAAAAAAAAAATTAATATTTTTGAGTTATAACACAATGTGATACAGAACAATATAATTTTTAATATTTGAATGAAAACATTACGGTTAAAGTATTATTTTATAAACATATAATCATAATAAAAAGTTTGCATTATCAAAAAAGACAACTTAAAATTTAAATACGAATGCTATTACCACAAAAATTATCTGTCTTTGATATTCTGTACCTCATATCCAGAGGTACATTCTTAACATATTCTATCGACTATAAGATTAATAATGGTCTATAACATTTATTAATAATTCATTACTAATAAACTCGCAGCTTGTCCTTTTTGGACCTTGCTCCACAAAACCCAACCAACCAACCAACTTACTAATAAACTGAATTCCACTGCAAAATTCTTTACAGCTTATGAATCGAATCGAATTTTTATTACAGTTATTGGGAGTAATATATCAACTTAGATAGTTCTATCTAAAATAGATAAAATGTTATTGTTATAAAATAAACAAAAATCTAATTTACAGAAAATCTTGATATAAATTTAAAAACTTGGATTTTATAGTTCATGTGAACTAATTTTTCTCCTGTAATTGAATTCATTATCAACTTTTTATTATAAAAATTGTTTTAATAAATATAAGTTCTTTTTTACGAATGAATTTTAAAAAAATAATCTTGTATATACTTTCAGTTTTTTTATTTTCAAATATGACCCTTCAATAAATAATCGAAATGCATATTTTAAAATTTAGGGGAATGAAGAGCATTTCCAAAAAAACCTTGAACCGTATTTGAATCAGTCTCTAAGAATTTGTATTTTGCATGCGCCTTAAAATATATTTCATCGTCTTTTTATGATGCCTGGGAATTTCTCGTTTTCTTGTTAGAACTTTCAGCTGTATTCCAGATTATTTTGTTTCTTTCTTTTGATAAAATATATTTATGGATGCTTTAAAATGCTTTTATATGTAAATTTTCATGCAGAAAAAAAGTTGTTTGTTGAATCTTCTGAAAAGATCACAAAATCTTCTGTTATTAAAATTCATTAATATTTAGCAGTTCGGTACCAGATTGTATAATTCAATAAAATTTATATTGTAGTAAATGAAATAAAACCATAATTTCCCTTAATAGTGAAGTCACAGTATTCTTATCGAAAGAATATGTGACATCTCTAAAAGACAAAATTAAATTTGATTTGTTAAACTTTTATAAGGTCTTAAGTAACTAAAGTTGCAGTATATTGCATGTAATATTATAAATAACTCCGTGGAAGTAATATAAACTCTGAGGTTTTTGTTTCTCTAATTACTTTCTGATGATGATGTACAAATTTAAATATGAGACAAAACAATAAGAGAAAACATAAAGACACTTGAAGTAACATTTTTGCTGAGAGTAAAACTTAGTGTCGGGTATTAAACGTTCTTTCCAGGCAAATATTGTTCATTAATGAACCTAAAAACACTTATTGATAGGAAAGTTGTATTTGTACACCAATTAGATTAAAATTTAAAAACACAAATTCATAATTAACAATTTTTCTTTGTTCTCGATACAGAAACACAAATGACCTTAAGACTATTAAAACAATTAACAGTATTTTATAAATATTTTTCAAATAATTATTTTTGGTCCAAAATTTAATGAAATATACATGAATAAATTTTAATGCAAATTATTGATAAATAGACTTTTGAGCTCATAAGAAAAATGAAATTTAGAAAAAAAATAATGTGAGTTGTGCAATATTCAAAATATTATCATAAATCAAGTGAAGTAATCAGTACTCCATAGGAAAATCTATTATCAAATTATAGATATCACTAGCAGGATAGAAACAAAATGAGGTTAATTTCTTTTAGTTACATAATACTAAAATTTCATGAAAGTTGTAATAATAATTTCGTAAGCAGTAAATACGTTCATTAGTTTCTATGAGTATAATGTATTTCTTCAAATTAAATTTTACAATTGAATAAAAAATCAAACTTAAAAAATTTGGGAATTGATTTGTTTGTCACTCAATGATTTTTGTACTCGAGAGTTAATTAGATTCATACCTACAGCTTGAAATGAATTCTGAGCTACAACAAATACCCAAGCCCTAAATGATTATTAAATTGGTAAATTGCATCAATATAATATGATTTTCTTAGTTGAAAACAATAAAGAAAATAGAAAATATTCTCTAACTGAACTGTTGATAATTCTGACAACACAGATTAAGAGCACACTAAAATAAGAATGATTTAATTATGTTAGTCATCAGAGAAATGTCATTATGAATATTTATAAGTGATTTTCCTAAAAGCTTATTTTAAAGCTTAATATACAATTCGAAAAATTTACTCAGTATCTCTGCAATATTCAACATGATGGTACATTAATTTAGAACATGACAACTAGAATAACTGTGAAAAAATTAATTTTGAAAGTTGTTGTAAGCTGGAACAATAATTAAATCTACATTTTGTCAAATGATAAGTGTTGAATAGATAAACTACACAATAAATTATTATTTTTTACGAACTTTATTCGAAAAATTTACCTCAACTGAAAACATATGCGTATATTTACTCTCTCTTTAAACTTTATTCAAAATTCAAAACCATTAGCTTTTTGTCTTTCTTACTTACAGTGCTGTGATAACATTTATAAATTAATTTCATTATAAAATGTAAATAAGAGAGAAATAAGGTATTTAACTCATTCAAATAAAATAAGGAGCAGTAGCTTCGACTACTATAAATTAAATGGAGAAACTATATAGCAGATTTTTCACGCACAACTTGTATTAGAATATTAATTCTAGAAAAAGTTGTTACGATGTATTTTATAAAAAATAATAAAGTTTTACCACCACATTTCTGACTTTGATGGATAACGAATTATAATATAACTGAATTGTAACTTGTGTTATCGCATTATTGTTATTTACATCGGTCGATGTCCCATGACAGTCTGCAGAATTTAAAATTCATGGATCCAATCACATGGAATGTCGTGTTGAAATCCAGCAGTTCAATATTCTTAATAGCTGAGAAATTTGTAATATTATAGGCATGGGCTTAATTCATCATACAAGCCGTATACGGGAATTTAAGTCAAGAAATACGGCCATTTTACAAACAATTACCTACGAGAACAGTTCAACTACATTTATACCAGCATAGTAACCATGCTTTAGAATACCATTGATAGTACATCACACAAAGAATGTCTTTTATGATGTGGTCAAAGATGAACTTGACATCAGTAATAGTATTTAGTACTTAATGCCTTTACACGCACGTAGTTTTAATATGCATAATCATATTAATAAAACTTAATTATATATAATTATTGATACAACTTATATAGTTAGAAATATTATCATTATATAATGATATTTAAAATGACATTTTTAAAGTATTCTGAAATATTAAACTCCTGATACATCATTTAATTTACAATAAAGTTTTTCATACATAAATTCTTTCTTTCAACATTATGTAATTATGCAAAATTATCCTGCATTACAATAATTAGTATTTTAATATCAGTTTTTTTTTCATTTCTCTAAATATTCAGTTTTTTCTTATTTTTATTTATTTTGTGTATGAGATGATATTTTTAGTTTCCTAAAAAATTGTTTCTCATAAAATTTAATGATATATAATAAAATACAATTTTTTGTGTTACAGTATCGTGTATTTTCTATATTACAAGACACGTCTATTACTATATAAACAAACATAAGATCAAATTTTGCTTAAAACATTTCGTAGTTTTGGCCATAAAAATTAGTGGCAGGGTAAAAGATTATTTTAGGCAATTATGCCTCCAAAACATTTATTTTTCTACACAAATTGTATCGAAGAAATAATACAATTAATGCAATGGAAGTTAGGTTGATTTCATGTCTTAAAATTAAAGTCCATAGTTTTTAGTTGTGAAGTCAAGCTTTCGTGATTAGAGCTTAGCATACTTAAACATTAGCTCATAAAAAATGTCATTGACTCTAAAAGTTTTGAAAAGAAAATTCTGACTCGGGTTTTGGCCTAACTCATAATTGCTGAAGTCTGTGAATGTATCTTATGACATAGTCAATAATGCTGTATTATTTAAAGCTACTCAAGAATTCAAATGCAAAAATTGCTTTCTCGTTTGAGGGATTAGCCCCAGCGTTCGTTCTCATTGCATTTATGCCGTTAAGGAAGGATTTTTACAGAGTGTTACATAAATATATAAGCAGTGTGTTACAGAATAGCTTTTTTTTTATACTTTGTTGATTTACGTCTGAATGTTTTGGGTACTAGAACAAACCCCTTAAAAATCGAAAAATATAATGTTCCGTTAAATTTCAGTTTTATAAAAAGACATTTTGAATTTTAATAGCAACAGCTTTATATTTAATGAAGTGAGAAAATCTGACAAAATATTTTTCTGACCACGGATCATAAATATTTTTCTTTTTAAATTAAAGTGTCGCAAATGATATAAAAACATATATTTATTAGAATACTTTTTAATTAAATTTATATTTATAGTTACTATAATTTTAAAAATAATCAATGTATGTGAAAAATGATTTATCGAGATAAGAATTTTCATCTTTTTTTTTTCTAAGAAAAAAAAAGAACTCTTTTCTCTGCAATAAATTTAGCACATATTCAAACTAAACGTGAAACTGAGTAAATATTTAAATTAGAAGTAATAATTTGCAACGTTAATGTGAACAACTACTTACCATATTTACTTTATTTAATTAAAATATTTTCTTAATGAATTTTATAGAAATACCTCCAGTTCACAAAATGGCAAAGGTCAATTATCTATTTAATAAATTCGTAATTATTTCTAGAAGAAAAATAACTGTAGAGTATATTTGAACGATTCGCAACAGAAAGTCCATTCGATGCTGATAAAATAATATCATCTAATCACTACCAATCAATTGTGACCAATTTGAACATTAATAAATTGAAATATATTTTACCATATTTCAATAACTACAATAAGTCAAATAAAATATGTTGACAATCTAAAACTAAACATTGTAAATAAATCCGTTTCTGAATATGTATTAGTCTATAAGAATTATGTTATTTAAGACTTATTTTTATGTATTATTTACACTTTAGTGACTAACATTTTAAAAACAGTTCTACCTTTTACATTAAACAAAGTTTCATAAATAACTCTTATAATTCATCTTTACGATTATGTATAGTTTATTTTTATGAAACTGTTAAATTATTTAAAAATCCATAAAGATAAATTGCTACCTATCAAATTCTTGATGTAATTTTCAAATTCTTTAGTTTATAGTTGTAGAGTTCAGTTTTTTGCCTCAAATTTCCATCCTTACCATTAAAATATCATTCAATTTTAAGTGAAGGTAGTAAGTACAATAAGATGCAAATAATAACCATAATCAGTGCAAAGTCATTTAAGTAAAACTTTCATAGTTGTATTACATTTTACAGGTAACTATTAGTGATGTTGATTTATGCTTTAAAATATTTGATGTGTTAACTTTTACATGTTTTCTTATTTAAATACCAATACATGTACGCAAATAATGTTCCATTTTTTAGACTGCAAATGAAATTATGGGAAATAATGATATTTGCTGAAGCATACATTTTTTTTCAAAATCTACGCATAATTCTATGCTTAAATCCTTATATTATTAATTAAATAGTCTTCATATTCTGAAAGTAAAATTTCTTTTATTATATCTACACACACATTAAATTTAAAGTTGATATATATATTTATATTAACTATCTCTCTAAAATTTAAATTTACTTTTTACTTTGATGAAAATACAAATTAAAATTATTTAATATCATGAGTACTTTTACAGCACGTCCCATTTCAGTGAATGATTAGAAAGTTAAAATGCACTGCAATTAAATGCTTTTTAATGAAATTTAAGAAAGAAATTACTATATATATGAAAAGACCGTATACAATATATCAGGACAAAATAAACTTTCATTACGGAACTCTGTTGAAGTTAAAAATATGAGCTAGTCTTTTTCTATTAACAAATATATGAGGCATGCAAGAATCATGGCAGTTAACATATGGTAAAATTTCATCAAACAGTATTTTTCTCTGCTAAAATTAACTTCAAACGTTATGAGGACCAATTGAACTTGTAAATATTAATAAATTTATTACTAAATAGGAATAAAATCAAATAAGAGGAGACATTCAATTGAACGTGAATAAAAAAAAACTTCAATATAGTTGTAAAACTAGTTTAACATTAACTATTTTTAAACTTCTCTTTATACTTACTTAACCATCTAACAAATTTTATAAAATTGAAATATTCTGGAAAAGTGAGCATTTTAAAATAATCTTTGAATACTGAACCCAGAGAAGGAAATATTAATTTTAGATAGCCAACCTGAATTAGACGAATAAAGCTTATTATCATTGGTAAATGATATAAAAAATGATGAAAATCCACCATTGTGCAAGATTGCAAGAGTAATTCCTAAGTGGGGATAAAACATGTATTTTATAAGAATTGCTTTGAAGACTAATTTTTCCAAAACATAAATGAACTAAAATGCCATCTTTTGAAGCAGAAAAATCTGTTACGGGTGTTGCTAAATTTTATACAGTGTACCCCTACTTCCTAGAATATTCAGTATTTTATTTTCATTATAAAAATGCATTTTTATTATATACGTGTTTAGTCTAACAAATACTTCATAAAATAACTGATTAATTGAATTGAACATGTTATTTAGTAACTTTCGTTTGATATACAGAGTTATTTTTTAGTAACTTTTATGAATCAGATACTCTTACATATTATAACTTTTAAAACATAACATATTCTAAAAACTTCATTTTTGGGAGTGACATAAATATTTAAGTACATTAAATTAAATTTTTTTCTACAAAATTAAGTTTATTTAATGATTATAAATTGCTTCTGAATAATTCATTCAGATTCAATGCGTTCCGTTTTCAAAAATAATTAAATAAATAACTAACCTTACAAAGGACATTCAGACTATCCTTTGAATGAACAAAGCATATTACATTTGAAATTTGAATTAATGAATAAACATAACAGTCATTAACTTGTCAATGCTTTCATATATACCTATGCAGTATTTTCTACAATTCCGGTAAATTTAGATTATTTCAACAGAAATCTCTAATATAACTTTAAAAGCCCATCTAAATGCGTTCATCCTGAAGTAAACGTCCAGAAATGATCTTTGTGTTTTACGGCAAATAATCATACCTTGAAAATCCCTAAATACCTTTGGATAGTTTACTCAGCATGTTGCAGTTTGTTAACACAAGAAATGTATTCATTAAGAAAATTAAAAGAGTCTTTACTATTAATGTGCAAGCAGATGCTGCTGTTTCAACAAAATAATTTTATTTTAGTGCAAAATATTATGTTCAGTCTCAAATTATTATTCATGAGATGAAAATATTTTTATAATGCAAATAAAATATCTTAAGTGATATTAATCTATTAATTTGAAAGAATTTCAATGCATATGAATTTAATCACATAAATTTCGTTATTTATGGTTCTATTTAAAATAAAAATGTTTTAATAAAAGAACTGAAAGGGGTTTATCATAATGTTTTCATATTTAATAGGTATGCATATTTATGTTTTAGAGTAAAAATAATGCAAAATGACTAAAACAAATCATTTGTTATCAATAAGTGAGATTTATTCATATTGTACATTTGATAATCTTTAAATTGAGTTAAGAAAATTAAAATTTAAAGTATCTATTAAAATGAAACAACTTATCAACTCTCTATAAATTCTGAATATAACCGAAAGATTTATCTCTACCTTTATTTGGATACCCCTGCATTGTTTTATCATACCTTTAGTGCCTGATGTCTAAATATTATAGACTAATGCTTCATTATTTAGTTGTGTTATGAGTTATTTCATATGATTTTATGTTAATTTAGGTATTATTAGGTAGTTTCATGTTTTTAATAGTTTAAAAAATAAGGAAGCATTAGAAACTGAGAAAAATAGCAAAATGTTTCGAAACACAAAGAATTTAGTCATGTTTATTTTTTAAAAAATATCTATTTTGTATTTTATCAACAAACCTTATGCTTTAACTTTTTTTTTAAGCTTAATATTTTATTTTAGACTCAGAATGTTATTTTGATTATAAAAATGTGTGTATTTATCATTTACAATTTATTTGTTTTATAGAAGATTGAGTCACTATAACGAATTTTACAAATTTGTACAAAATTAATCTTAAAAAATAGAAAAGACTTTGTACTATCAATGGCACAATATTCTAAAAGAATAAAATTATTGCCAATTTATGGAATAAAATTATGACTTTTTAGTATGATATGCAAAATCATATCATAAGGCATTTGTACAATTTTCTAATATACATAAACTATAGCTCTGCAAAAAATATTTTTGTCATTGCATATACTAATGGAATCGTGATGCTTATAATATATTTGATAAATCCTTAGATTTTCTCCATATTTAAAAATTTAAATTAATTTAATTTAATTTAAATTTTTGTGAGGACAATGTAGGAATGAAAAATGTAATCAAATTTTATTCCTTGAATAGGAAATGACATTCATATTTGTGTGTGTAGTTTTAAAAAATATCTACCTTTAATAACACGAAAAATATGTAATTCTAAACTCATCAATGAATAAACAATTCTTAAAAGTATCTAAATTCTTCAAAACTATTTGCATTTCTTTTTTTAAAAAAAATCAATACCTGTTTTAGTCAAAATGTCAGTGCAATGCTTTATTATTTCAATTTGTGACAAGGTATACACGGGTTAACACTCTCTCTACCATTCTTATTTGTTGCAGCTCTTTCCCGATAGGTGGCGTGTAGAAAGGAAAGTTAACGGAAGGTGCAAAGTTGTAGGGTTCTGGACTTCCTCTCCCAGTTCTCTTGCAGAGCTTTCGGAAACTTGCAGACTTGGCGTAAGTTTGCGCGGCTTCTGTTTCTGATTGACTTCTTCGGGGAAAATTTCTGCAATTTCTCCGTTTGTTCCACTTGAACATCAACAGCGCATGGTATTTAATTTTGTTTAATCATTTTCGTTCAATATTATGTATTCTGAACATGTTGATATAAAATATTTTAGTTTGTGACATTTGTGACAAAAAAAAATTTAAAATATGTTTCATTAAAAAATTAACTGAATATATTAAAATTACTTTTTTTATTTATTCTATAATTTTTATACCATATAAGAATACAAAACATTTTAAAATCAATTTTAATAATCTTGAAATAATTCCTCATGTTATCTAAAAAGTAAAACATCTTGTAAATCATTAAGAGAAAAACTATTTCATTTCGAAACACTTACTCATTGTTTTTTTTTTAAGTTTTTTATATTCTAATACGCAAATTTTACGTTTTAAAAATAATGGTTATTTATAAAAATCTTGATTTTCTTTTTGTTGTTTTTTCATTCATTTTAACTGAAGTTTCAATATTTAATGTATATGTTTTTAGTATTTCCTAGAAACACTGAAGTACAATTTATTTTCATCTATTATAGTATAAATATGTGTGGTTAAAATAAAGTTGATTTTTTTTATGAGCATCATATTTAAATGCCTTGTGGCGTATTTTCGCCTTCAGTTTAAATTTTTAGGGCTATAAAAATACTGCAAAAGAGTATATATGATAACATTTTTGGGCGCTTTAAAGTAGTTATTGTAACTATATGGCATATAAAGCCAGTTAGAGCAAGATAACTTTGAATTTACGTTAGCATACTTTTATGTTACATAACTATTTATACTAAATGCATCAGACATTTTTGTATTAAATGTTAAAATAACCATTCTGAATTACAAATTGTTAATCCTCAAATTAACAAAATACGAAGATCCAGTTCTGAAGACAGATTTAAAAAATGAGCTTTTTTTTACTGTAAGTAAGAATTTTCGTATCGCAAATAATAATTATTTTCTGATCTATCAAATTATAATTAACGCAATCTATTATTTATGAAAAAATAAAAATTAATGAAATTTACCTTTTATACTAATGTTATCGTATAATTTATTAACAAGTGTCTTAAGGTTTAAATACAAAATTAAAATATTCTGATAATTATCAGTAAGTTCCAATAGTTTGATCCTTCTAGAAAATAAGCAATTACGAGACAATGAGTGATGTTGCAATAAATTCTATTTTTTTTATAATTTAAAAAAATAATTACATTAAATCTCAAACTTAATAAATGATACTAAAATATTCAGAAAATAAAATTTATATTTGTGTGTATCATTTGTATTCTATTTGCAATTTTAGAATTGAATTATAAAAGATATTCAAAAAATGTTAAGCTTTTTGTTGTTAAAAATATAACTTTTCTTCAAAAATAATTGATTGTAAGATCATGAAAAATCATATTCGCTAAAAAAATTATAATAAGTAATAATTTAATTTATTTTAATTTATTATACAATATAGTTACGTATATAGAATTTTTTCGGTGAATGAGAAAATTGTTAGTATCAATTATTTTCATATAATATTAACTATACATTTTCTTTCAATTTATAGATATATTTAGAAAACCCATTAACTTCTAAAAGAGATAAAAATATTACGTATTAATTAATTAATGATATTCTCCTTATCAACATATTAGCCGTATTTGTAGAATAATGATAAATTTATAAATTATTTATTTTCCAATCATTCATTCTATAATCAAAAATTTGATAATATCATCAATAAAAATGTCTATACTCAAACTTTTCATAGTTTAAAGTATCAGAAAAGCAATTACCTAATGCTTGATAAAAGTATCTTCAACTATTCTCTCATAACTGAAATTAGCTACGTCATTAATTTATACAGCTAAAAATTTATTAATGAACATATATTTTTATTGAGCATTATAAACTGTTAATAATATTAGTAGGAATTTTATCAAACGTGCAAAATTGATTAACATTACTACTTAACAATAAACATTGGCTTCAGATGTTGCTTCAAAGAGATAGAAATGCAATACACTTCATTCAATCAATAGATATTTTTCATCTCCTTGGCAACCATATAAGCAAGAACAATCATCTTAGCTTACAAGCAAAAACTCTTTCATTATGAGATAAATAAGATACTTGAAGTAATTGCCATTTCTCTTTTGTACTTGAAGAATTATTAATTGTATTTTCTAAGTGTGAATTTAGATACCATTTATCTTCCTTGTCAATCGTAATCCATCTCGAGTTAAATGCATAATGAGACAAAATGTTCAAGAATCTAACATGTACAGGCTGATGTATGTATATTTTTAATATTAAAGGCAATAATGAAGGAAACGCGTTATTCGTTTCTCTTCTTGGTGACATTTTCTCCTACCTTCATCACTGGATAGCAATGTATGAAGGAGAAACAAACGTTAATAAAATAGAAATGTAAAACTGAGAACTTTAATGATTTGACTTTTGATTTCAAAATAAAATCAAATATCAGATCAATATTTTAGTTACCAAATTATGAATTTTCTGATCTACCTTGTATTAAATCAACCAGCCTATACGAAAGTACTTTTAGCTACAGTTATATTAATCGATAAAGAGTAATTTTAAATAAGTTAGTCTTTTATAAATTAAGTATCACTCTTTTATAAATTATTTAATTAAAACTTGAAGCCCAGTAGCGTAGGTGTAGCACTTGCCTTTCGCAAGAAATGGGTACGGTTCCCGGGCTAGACAAAGTTGACTCAGCTTTTCATCTTTTCAGTGGGTCGATAAAACTGTGTACCAAGCATTCTTGTGAACTAAACACTGGTTTCTATTTAAGCTACCCGGGATATATGATAGAATATCATAGCCCTTGGTTATGAGAACCATTATGGGATTTGTATGCTTTGGATCCCATCTGGGCTGTCATGGCACTGAGTACAATTTTTTTGTTACAAAATAAAACGAAAATGAATTTTCAATTAAAATTATCAAAGTATAAATTACCTTACAATTCATAAGTTCCCTCGAAATTCAAAAAAAATATATATATATATATAATGATAGCAGTAGAGAATCACGCTCTGACATACCTTATTATAAATACAAGAATGCAAATAAATTCCAGAATTAATATGAACAAGAATGCAATGCTCTACATATGTGTATGATAGTTGTTGGAATTAATTTACGAATAAGGTTAGATCGATAACAACCCATTCAGCAGACACTTCTGCATAGGTTTGTTGCCACGAACACTAATTTATTTCCATTATAAAAGTGATCATGGGTGTGTGATCATTATATTAAATTACTCCTACAAACTTTTTATAGTCAAAGAAAGCATGTTGAGATAAATAAATGTCATTCAGTTGTTTATTCATTCACAAATTATTTTATGAAACATAAAGAGAAACATAATCAAGAATTGAACTCCTAATTTTGCTTAAATATTTCCACTAAGTAAAATGGACATAAATAAATTTATTTAACTTTTATAAGACTCTAACAGATTTTTATTAAAATTTATAATATTCTTTTGTGAAGAACAAATACTTCATGCATATGAAACTGCTTTAAAAAGAAGATGGCAATAAGACAATGAAACATTCTTGTGCTAAGTAATTTGATGTATT